>CAAKHC010015959.1:0-11743 GCA_901007825.1 Macroramphosus scolopax | reverse complement strand
TATTTAGACAAAATAAAAAACCAAGTGTCATGTTTGTAGCTGTGCTTGCTTAAAGTACACATTTACTTAGTTAAATCCCATGTTAGATGTTGACTTAATCATGTCCAGTGATAATAACAAACACATAATACTGTGCAGCATGTTATAATGTTTAGGACTGGTCAATACATTTCCACGCCACTAGGTGAATCTAAGTATAAAGGTAGATAGTCTGGCACTTCTTCGGGGGTTTTTTGGTGTATGTATTTCCTGTTTGACGAACGTTGTTTCCAGGAGCGCTGTAAATGTACAAGTTATTTTCTTTATATAAACACTATAAATCGGTACAATTGTGGTCCTGATCATTACCAAATTACCACATAATTGGCACCATTAAACACCATTTGTTATTCTAGTGAGAGTTTGCCGCCCAAATCTAATATCACTATCTTCGCTCGTTCCCTATCTCGTTGCAAACCAAGTTAATGAATGTTTTCCTGGAACAATAAGGTAATTGTCCTTTATCATCTACTCCATAAACATGGTTAAAGATTAAGGTTACAGATAAGTGATGTAATGAATATGATTTATACAGGGTGTCAAAACAAAGGTGATCATCTGCCCCCGCGGTGAAGCCTTTAAGACGAGCGGCAAACAAACCGGAAAGATAAAACAGACTGTGTAGTAACTTAACGGTGTGATCATCATTTGTGTCAGTGTGAATACTTTATGGAACCATTGAATACAGAAGTTCTCTCTGAGTCTCGGTTTGTAGCTTGAAGCCTTTGTTTACGGCAACAATTGATGTGTTGCATTAGTATTTTTATTCTTAAACAAAGGGACTGTGATACCAGTGGCCATCACACCCTCAGAGTTTAGTCTTCATGTAAAGAGTCAGAGTCAGTTTGTATCCATTATGATCTTCATCCATCTTGTGTGTGAGGATTTCTCTCTGCTCAACGTAAACTGTTGACACAGGCCTAGATGGATGAAATGAGAATTGGAATGTGGCCCCCGTGTCTCGTCTGTTTAGTTGTTTCCCTTGAGTCTATTATGTAATGCAGTCGTTCTGTGCTGTTCGGTCGTTCTGGGTGATGTGTTTGGGTCAGCGAGGCTGTTTTTATGTGCCGGAGATCATTGCATTTCCCAGTTTAATGTTCTGATAATGTCTCACCAGTTCTTTTCAGTCATAGAGTATATCCTCATGTCTGTAAGCTGTGCACAATGTAGCTCCTATTTTTGTTGTGTGAATTCATTCATGTCTCCTTTCTTTTGTGTGCGTGTGATTGTGTGTGTCAGGGGCTCTAAGGTGGACTTGGTGGAGGTGCTGTGTTTCCGGGACAGAACTCTGCAGGGAAGCCGCTCCATTCAGCACAGTGTCCTTTTCCAGGTCAAGCTACCTGAACTGCCCCTCAGCTCGGGTAACGGTCATGCCTTTTTGTTCTGTGTGCATGTGAAAGCATGTAATGAGTATGTGTGTGTGTGTCTGCCTCTACGTGCATGTTGGAATCTTTGTGCACTTGTGTGAATTGATTTGTAATTTGTCATCCTGCTTCATTCTCCACAGAGACTGCGTCTTTGGCAAGCCGCTCTAATCTCACTGCTGTATTCCTTTTTATCTGTTGAATAAGGGATGACAGTCATTTAAATGCCAATAGCAGGATGAGAACATAAGGCTCCGCGATCTGTGAAGCTTCCTGATGAGTTCAAATGAGGTTTCTTTGTTTACCTCCGTCTACCTCCTTCAGCAAATCATTGGTTTCAATTAACTCCGTATGAATTCGTGCAACAAGAATGTATTCAGCGATTCTGTTCTTCGGGTTTGAGTGCATGCATTTAGTGTTGTTTGGAAAAGAATTAACCACTCCAGCACAGCTTTTCACATACATCAAACAGCTCTGCCACCTTCAAAGCAAGATGTTTCCACAGTTAACATCCACCTAGGTAAACCCAAAATGCAACTATTTAACCCTCATGGCCGATTTAAATGATCCATTTCCAGGCACTTAAACGATTTTGCACGTTACTCCCGTGGTGACATTTTGTGCTTCCAGCAGCCGAATCTCAACAGCAAAGACTGAAGCATCAAAATCTGTGCAGTAAGATAACAAGAGGGGCCGAGGACAAAACAAAATGCAAAAATGTGCTGATTTGACGTAATGAGGTCGATCATCGCAGTGCAAATCCACAGTAAGCTAGTTGTTAGGAATCAAACTACCACTGATGATTAAACACAACAACTTGGCTCAGATGTGGGGATTTAAACTGACAATTTGACCAAATGTATTTATTTGTTATTTATTTAATCTTACAAATAAATAATCCAGGTGCACACATTAATTCAGTGGAAAACAATTTTCTCCTCACATTTACAAAGACAAAGCTTTTCACTCTTAAATGTTTTTTAACAAAATTACCAAAAATAAACCTCAGCCCATCAGTGTACTTGCTCGAGGCAGAAATCCTACTTTTTGTTAATTTAGGTGTGCTTGTTAATGTGTCTTTTCGCAGAATGTCCCAAGAGTGTAGGCTGGGAGAAGAACCCAAAGGGGGCCATGGGACCTCGGATGGTCAACCTCAGTGAGTGCATGGATCCTAAAAGGTAACACAAGACCAATATGTTTAGATGTGAGGGTGTGTTGTTCATTAGCTGCTAAGATCTGTTGCAGCACAAAGTCCAACCCAGAATTCAACCCTTTGTTAAGTTCAGGCTCTTTGGATCTACTATGACGCCTGTTGAGACACTGTAGGTTTAACGTTCTGTCAATCGTTGTCTCCAGACTTGCAGAGTCCTCAGTGGACCTGAACCTGAAGCTCATGAGATGGAGGCTTGTTCCTTCCCTGGACTTGGACAAGGTTGTGAGCACAAAGTGTCTTCTCCTGGGAGCTGGGACTCTGGGCTGCAATGTCGCCAGAACTCTTATGGTAAGTGTGGAATGATGTACAATATAATAAAGAATGCTATTCCCATGTATAAGCCACTTTGTAGAATCTACGCCAAGGTGCATTGAAGCTGCTCAGGTGGTTTAACACCTTACTAAGTCACATTTAAGTTGTGTATGTGCATGTTTTTTCTGTCTGTCAGTAGACTCTGATACTTCTTAATGATAGTGTGTATCTAATGATCCATCCTCCAAATGTTCAACGATTGTTTCGGAGTATTTGCTAATGTTTAAAGTTAACAGATGGAGCTGTTGGCCTTTATCTCTGAGGATTATTGTCTTGTCGAGTGGGCCCACGTTATGTTTATATTTGCTCCATTAGCATGCAAGTGTTTTTGTGTTCTCGTGCAGCAGTGCAAGTGTAAAGTGTTCTAGCCAACAATACAATTACAGTGTTTTCTATTTAGTGTTCCTCAGTCAGTGTAGGAGTGGGCGGTGATTGTTGCATCAAGTGGAATTTAATATCCCTTTCTAACTGAAATATTAATTACTATTAATTTACTTAACAAAATAATTATGCTCCAATGATGTCATGACTCCAGTAGCAGTGGGAGAAAAATACTAATTATTTTACTCTAGTATTCATTTTGATTTACATCAAGGGCTGGAAACAAAGTCGTGACTACATCTTTGGATGTCAATGCTCATGTCAACAAACAGTGTTCCGCTGCAGGGTCCAATGTAAACAAACTTTCTTCATTGCTCTCCAGGGATGGGGAGTGAGACATATCACATTTGTAGACAATGCGAAGATCTCGTACTCCAATCCGGTGCGACAGCCTCTCTATGAGTTTGAAGACTGCCTCGGAGGAGGGAAGTCCAAAGCCATTGCAGCCGTTGACCGACTCACCAAAATCTTTCCCGGTGTGGTAAGTACCAAAAACAACACGGCTCAAACTGTGGAACATCATGTTCATGTCTCCCTGTTTGTGAGGATCACGTACTTGCTTGCACTCTGACATCATAAGAGACAATTTAAGATTTTTTCGTGAAACTTAACAGCAGTCAAATGTTCTAACATCTTATGAATCCGGATTTTGTATTAATACCGGGACGAATATATTCCGATTGATTAATAATGTCTGGGATGTGATGGCCAAATCACACAGAAAATCATCAGTCATGTCACTTGCATATTAATGCCAGTGGTTTCATTACTTGCTGCATTAGTGAGTGGGTTCTCTGGGGGGTTAACTAAATGAAAAAGCAGCCAAACACTCAACAGCATCTCTTACGAAGCCATTTGGGTATTTATTCAACAAATAGACGGAACGCATATTTATGAGAGCAGTCAGTGTGCAGCTGTGAGCTGATGCATGTTTAGTTTTGAAAGCAGGTGTCAGTGCTTCATAATACGATGATTCACTTTTCTCCTTCCTTCCTTCCATCAATGGGGTTTTGTAAGTTCATGAAATTCCAGAAAGTTAAAATTGAACGTTTTATGTAGATATTTGCATTAGGGTTATTATAGCCTTTGTTTAATGTTGTGAGCAGTTTTTATATCCTCGTTCACTCGCCCCAACCATTTATCCTGCCACATAAAGTGAAGCTGGCCCCTCATTACAAGGCATGGCATCTGTGAGGAGATCAGTAATGAGCCATTTATTATAGTTTTACAGATATTATACGGACGTTAGGGAGTAAACAACTCTGATGTTCACATGTCGGCCGGCTGAGAAGGTGGCTGTCAATCATCCACCACTGACACCTCCACCACGGTGACACTGTTACAACTGTTCAGATAACGTCGGCTTATGTTGGTAATTGACATGTTTCTGATTATTTATAGTTTTAACCACAAGTGATGGGGAACGCTTCTTGGCGCCAGCTGCTTGTCAGTGTCAGCTCTCTCTGTTGGACAAGCTGGGATAACAACACTTTAAATTCATACCAAGCATCTCTTACTGCATTATAAACTAATGGGTGCCCATCATGAAACGTAACCGCTATTGCGGATCTCTATCAATGTGTAAGTGATAGGCTAATAGAAGCAATCTGTCATTTTGTGTGGCCTCATCTGACATGCATCAAAGAACTTTCCTGTCCTCAGCCTGCTCGTCTCCTGACTCTCTGACTGTCTGGAAAGTTCGGAGGCAATCTGCCTTCAATTCAGTGAGATTGAAAAGCCAGGATAGAGATTCTTTAGCCCGACAAAATCTTGCAATCAGGACACGGTAACAGGTGATTCCTGAAGTGAGACACAATAGTGCATGATTATCGTGTCACAGAGGAGAAGACCTGCGATGTCACACATAAATAATTGTTGTGTCATTAACTTGCTATCAGACTCCCTGCCAGCCATTTCTCCTCTCCTGGAAATAACAGAATAGAAGGTAAGGAGCAGAGATTTAAGGCTCGATGGCCCTGTGCTCTCATCATATGCGGTTTCTGCTTTGGCATCTTTGTTTGTTCTACTCTGTCTCCGAGCTGCTCTTGTTTTCATACAAAGCGACGGGGCATCAGGTGTCTCTCTGGGAGATGGAAAGAAATCTAAACACAGTGAGCAGAAACGCCAGAAGTGCAACCAACAACAACCCGGGGGTCATGCAATGTGGAAAATGTCAGAAGCTGATTTCCTATTTTGAAGAGCCCAACAGGGCATCGTTGGGTTGAAATGAAAAGCCGTTGATCTTTTCAGAAAAAGGTTGAAATGATTTTTTTCTTCTCTGCTGCGGGTCCAGGATGTTTATTATGATAATTGAAATATGATAATCGTCTCTATCGACTAAAACACCCCCTGAAAGCTTAGCAACGCCCTCGTCAAAGTGACATTTAAATTCAACACGTGGTTAACAGCACCCACTCTTGACATTTCCGCTTGTCTGACTGAAGTTGGCAATCCTTGAAGATGGTGACCGTAAACTTTGGCAGACAATCAACAGCAAGCACAGCGAAAGGACATATTTTAACCAGGTTTTATAGTGTTTTCGGTGCCTGGCTGTCCAGTGTGGGCTGTAGGGGTGGGACATGAGCACCGCAATCAACCAGAATTTCAGTGAGACGGTGCAAACCTTGTCGTAAAATGAACTTTGCATCCCTCGGAAGTTCTAAACTTGTATTGAAAGAGAGGATTTATTTTCAGGTCCTTGAGATGCTTTGAAGTCCAGCAGCTGTTTTCCATCCTGTTTCTTTTTTGTGTTTTACAAACTGTAGCTGAGCTATTGAAAGGGCACAGAAAATAAATTATATTGTGCAATTGTGACACATCCGCTTGCAAGGAGGCGTAGAGTGTTTATAATTCACTCTTCCTGTTTAAACTTAACATTTTCTGAATCCAATGATGTGTAATGCAATTTGAGTACGGCCAGGATTTCCCTCAGTGTGTTGCAAAGTTGTGTATTGCTGAATCAGGCAGACGGGTGTAGAGTATGAAGTCGGAGGTAACGTTATGAAGTGAAGAAGTGTGCAGTGTTTATACAGTTTAGGGTGTGTCAGTGCTTAAATTGCTCACTTGTGAAGACCTTCTTCATGTAACAGATAATGTGATGTTTATTTAACAGATAATGAATGATGTTGGCTACATATGGCTCAGGTTGTCAGCGTTTGTTTTTCCCCATCCTCATTCTCCGTCTGTCATCTTGCAGAATGCGGAGGGTCACAATATGAACATTCCCATGCCCGGCCACCCAGTCAATTTCTCCGAAGCCACTCTGTCCCAGGCCCAGACGGACGTGGAGCAGCTGGAGAAGCTCATTTCAGAACATGATGTGGTCTTCTTACTGATGGATACACGAGAGAGCCGCTGGCTGCCCACAGTGATAGCCGCCAGCAAGAGGAAGGTAGGACTGAACAATAGAAGCAGAACAGCCGAGCAGGGTGGGGGTGTAATTACCATACCTTTTGCTTCTTTTTATAAAGCAATTAATCCAATTAAAACACGAAATTTTGAAGGTGGTCGCGTTCAGTCATTTATACACAGAGAATTATCATTCCACTCGGCTTCACCCAGCTTTTTCTCTGCCAGGTACAGGGTTCACTGTCACAACTCTCCTCAGCTTTGTTTTCAGCATCAGGATGGAACTGTTTTAACTGATAAACCCACTGCGTCCTACATGTCCTTGAAGACTCCGTCCTAATCATTGTCTGTCACTCTGTAGCTGGTGGTGAACGCCGCTCTCGGCTTTGACACGTTTGTGGTGATGAGACACGGCCTGAAGAAGTCCCCAGTCAGTCAGACTGTTCCTGCAGGCGCTGACTCCTCCCCTTCCTGCTCATCAGCTTCCTCTTCATCGTCCACACCCGCCGGCTCTGCACGCTCCGCCCTAGGATCCTCTCTGTTCTCCAACATCCCAGGACACAAGCTGGGTTGCTACTTCTGCAACGATGTTGTGGCACCAGGAGATGTAAGGAAGATGCAAAGAGAACATACATGTAGATATAATCAGAATGAACGTACAGGTACAACAAAGCAGGATTCTTTGAACACAGCACTGATGAACTCTCAGGTTCCCATCAGATCTCCAGATTTAATGAATCTATGTTGTTTTGTTTTTCTGGCTCTCAAACTGAATTCTCATTAACCTCGTCTGTGATCAAAACAAGCAACTACTTTAGGCATAAAGATGATTAACTACTGCAAAAGTTTGTCGCTGAGGCAGTTTAGGCAGATACTATTTCTCTTTAATTACTTATTAGCTTTTGTAATATGCTGCCAAAATATGTCGTTTCAAATGATATCCAATTGTAGAATAGAATAATAGGAAGGGAAGGAGACATCACGTCCTCACCTCTCACATTCTGACTGTGCACGTCGTGTTTCCCTGACACTCTTTGTTTAGCTCTTCTTTTTTTTTGGCTTATAACCTTTTGATATGAGTAATTTATGAAAGCCATTCATGAGCGGTTGAAGGCCACACAGCCAATTGTTGCACCTTTCAGCACCACTATAAATCAGACGGCTGCAGTCCATTATTGTTAAATTAACATTAAAATTATGGAAACTGCCTGCACTCAATAAATACTGAATTTGAGATTAAATTTAGTGGATAAATGAAGGCAGTGAATAAAGATACTGAGGTGCTAATTACTCAATAAGCCTAATATAAATTCAACGGTTCCTGCTATCTAAAAGACCAAACTTCGTATCTCCTCTGTTCTTGTATTGTATGTTGTGGTGTCCGGACATGATGACATCGCTGGTTGTTAACGTCATGCTGTTGTTGTTTGTGTTGTGAACAGTCCACCAGGGATCGGACTCTGGACCAGCAGTGCACCGTCAGCAGACCAGGTCTTGCCATGATTGCTGGAGCCCTGGCTGTCGAGATGATGGTGTCTATTCTGCAGCACAGTGAAGGGTGGGCACAGTTAACCGACACAAGTAATTAAGACTAGTGAAAAGAGCATTGCAGTACTACAAATATTGATCGAAAGGAGTCCAGAGTAGCGGTAAATACTAACCTGTCCTCTTGCTCCATCAGGTCTGTCGCATCCTCGCCAGTGTCACCAGCTTCAGCTTGGTGCTTCAAGCTTGGTGTATTTAAAAACTCAGGGATTTCGGCCCAACTTTAAGTTAGGGGTGGGCACTGTCCATCTTTTAATAAAGCAACACTGCAGTGAAATCCCTACTAGCTCTGATTGGTCTTAAAAAGTTTGTTACAGTTTCGTAGTCCGTCTGTTCATTTTAGGTTTGCATGAACTGTGAGGATTCATTCAGCTCCTGGGTCCACTTCATAATCTGTACCAGCTCTATATTTGGACTTTATATAAGTTTCTTATGAGTTTTTTTTTTCTCCAACAATTCACAGGGATACTTTCGTGTCTATTATAGTGTGTATTCATGTACACTGTATGTGCCGGTTTTCGTGAAAGTCATACTTAAGTGTCTGCTTGCCGGGCCCGATAAGACAGACATTTTCTCTTGGGAGTGTTTTGAGATTCTATAAGCTGTCACACAGCTGCTCTGCCAATCTGGGGTAAAAAAAGCTTACACAGCGAAGACGAGAAGAAGAAGTTCTTTGTACGCTCTGTACTTCCATCCTTGTGAAACTCCTTACTTATACTAAATCCCCCTCTCTTCCTTCAACCCCATGCAGTGGCAGTTCTGGCTCATTTGAAGCCTAAGGCCAGATCAAGCCAGGAAAACAAACAAACACACACACAATCTGCAACAAAACAAAAGAGAAAACAAAACATGGATATCGGCTATTGACCAATTTTTTGTTTTAGGTATCGTTATTGGCGCAGAATTTCACCATCTATGCAAATAAAATGAATTCATGTGCACTGTTATATGCTGTAAATGTCACGAAAAGTGTATAATGGTACCATTAACACTTAGTAAAAAAAGCATAGAGTATACTGCATCAATCTAAGATCTACTGTATGATTCTACCCTGCCTCTCCTTCCCCATTCAGAGGTTATGCAGTGGCAAGCAGCAGCGACGACAGGATGAATGAACCTCCCACATCCCTGGGTCTAGTGCCACATCAGGTCAGACACCGTTCAAGCACATGACTCACACAGGGGACATTCAGCTCTCCCATTTACCTCCCACATGCTCGCTCAGTCCGATATATTCATTTTTAATGTCACATTTAAGTTGAGACTCCTTATTGGTGGCACCTCAACTCTATGGTTCGCCATATTCTATTAGATTAGTGTCTAACATTCAGTCTCTAATAGCTTCTGCCTTGTTTATGAAATAGGATGCTTGACTAGATAGAAATGGACCAAAGAGAAAGCCCTGCGGCAAACCTAACCATAACAAACTTTGATGTGGATGCTGTTGCGTAGACAGAATATTAATTCAGTAAGCCTGTCACTATGACTGTGTTTGCGTGCGTGCATGTGCTTTTCCAAATGTCTTTTTGGCATCCTCGCCCGTTATCTTTGTCATAACTAATTGTTGAAGAATGATGAAAGCCTCAGAGTGTGTTTTCATTAGCTGGTGGGGATGCAATATAAGGTATATTGCTGTATATAAATTCTTTTGGAAGCATAGAAAGCTTCGCTGAAACCGTTATTGTATAGTTTGAATGGGAGGATCATCTTCTAGAGGAGCAGTGGTACTCCGCGGTGTATGTCCAATCTGCCCTTTTGCTTTTCTGACTGACTGTGAAGTATCTCGCCATCACCATTTGCATCGTCATCAGTATTCATCACCCTTCGAATCAGAATGTTTGCCATTTTCTTGACACTTCAGCTGCTCATGGTATTTCAACAAAAAATAACCCAGAGAAATGGGGCCTGTCTTTGTGTGTATGTGCATGTATTGTGTGGCGAAAGAAAAAGATAATGATGATCAGAAATATGCCAGAGGTCGTGAATGCATGAATGTGTGTGTCCAGTGTTTGGGTAATGCTAGAATGCCTGCTCCAACACTAACCCATGCTGATACAACATACTGCAGCCAGTAGTCTTAGTCTGCATCTTTTCTGTAATGCCACAGTGACACCTTGTGGTGATGTAAAGAAACTACATGACATGGTATTTATTTACAAGTAATCAAAGTGAATGCATTGGTACTGTTCACCAAGGTAACCCTGAATAGTATTAAGTTCTGTCCCTTAAACTCACAAAGCAATGTTTTATCCTGACCATATCTAAAATCAAGAGGAATACTCCCGATCACAAGAGCTCGAATAATGAACATTAAGGGACCTGAGAAACACTTTGCTGGCTTTAAAGAATAGCTGTTATTGAATTATTCTAAAGCTAAATCTTGCTTTCACAAGATGACTCACTGTGCCACACAATGTTTGACTATTGATCACACAGTTTGTGATGTATCTGATTGCCTTAGCTCACCAAATTGGGCAAATTTGGCCACCCATATATTTACAATGGTGCTGTGTAGTTTGCAGCGTGATAGTAATCGCCCGTCAGTCGGATAGTCAATTCATACTCTCGGCTCATGTGTCTCTTAAAAACATAATGGGTTCAGCTATTATTAAGAAACGGGAGGGTTGTGGATATAAAAAGAGCAGGAACATGACGAAGAGAATCTATTGCGTGTGTGTATGTGTGTGTGTGTGTGTGTGTGTGTGTGTGTGTGTGTGTGTGTGTGTGTGTGGTGTGTGGTGTGTGTGGTGTGTGTAGGGGTGGGGGGGATTCTTTGGACAGCAATAAGGATATTTAGATTTAACTACTATCTATGTATAACAGGGACGTGCTCATAAAGGTTGTTTGCTTTTCTGCCACCAGAGGGAGCTCTTTGCACGTTTTTCAGACATTGAAAACTTCAGTGAAAACTGCTTTAAGAAGGTGTCAGATTTCATGTTTGCTACTGTACTCCTTCATTTTAGATGTATTTTCCCTTTAATAGGAATAAATGTATAAGAATGTTTTCCCTCTCACAGTTAAAGAGACTATTTGGTCCCAAAGACAAACTCTTTTAACACAAATGAAAAAACAACTTATTCAATTAAAATTATATAAATTGTGTTTTATACAAGTGTATCAGCTTGACGTGTTGTTTTCTCCTCCACAGATCCGAGGCTTTCTGTCGAGGTTCGACAACGTTCTCCCTGCCAGCCTGGCGTTTGACAAATGCACTGCCTGCTCTCCAATTGTAAGTGGCACTAACTAGACGGCTCAAATCCTGCATCATCAAGTCTAGTTTCGTAGCAAAGCTGTGTTTCTACAGTGAACTTGAATTTGCTGGAAAGGTGTAAAAACACACACGAACGACACGAGGAGCAGGTTCCTGTGAAGTTATCAGACGAGGATCAGCTTCCATGGAACACGCTTGCTTTCAAACACAAAATGTAGCCTGTAGCAGAAATGTGGGGGATTCCCATCTCTCTCATTTTCACATTGTTAAGGCAGCGGAGCTGTGTTGAAATGTGGTTCCTTGAGGAATACTGAAGACACACACACACAC
>CAAKHC010015953.1:0-18299 GCA_901007825.1 Macroramphosus scolopax | reverse complement strand
CACACCGAAAGAACGCTGCCCCACGAAGACGCCGATGGAGCCCTGTGCAGTGGTGCGAACACAGGGGGGAGTAGGAAAGCATGTTGAGAGCGACGTTCTCAACAGATTCTGGTGTGTTCCAGACCTATTAGAACAGGGGTCTTCAACCTTTTTAGCCCAGGGACCCCTTGGATGAGAGAAAAACAGAGCAGGGACCCCCACTTGAAACCCCCCCCCCCCTTTTTTTTTTTTTAAATATAAGCCTGACTTATAATAACTTTTAAATGTATTTTATTCAGCTTATTTCACTGTATTAACCAATTTCTGACTGGGTAGACTAAATAGATTTCGTCAAAAGTATATTATTATTGCATGTTAATGACATGTTCTTAATCATCTCAATCAAATAATAATAATTAAAAAAAATTAAACTCACATATTATTTTGGTTAAAATTGCCTTTATTTTATTTTTAAGTTGGCGGACCCCCAGCAGTACCTCCGCGGACCCCCTAGGGGTCGCGGACCCCCGGTTGAAGACCACTGTATTAGAATATATAGAATCTTTCACAGCCCTTTGCCAGTGCACCGAGATTCAATTAGAAACCATCAGGTCTGATAGCTGCAGTGAAGTGGAATCACCTTCAAAGACAATATATTGACAGGATTACTCCATTCACAGCGAGTGAACATCATAACTCTGATCCTGTGTTCAACTGAAGGCAGCAGTTATGTAGTTAACCTGTGAGATTGTGGTGAATTGATGCTGAATGTCTGCTAATTATTCCTGTTTTAACCCAAAGCGCTTCTGCTTGTGTTGTTTCTCTGTTATTGGCAGGAAGAGATCATCAGTAATCACTCTCACTTGTCCCAAAACAAATGTTCCTAATGTGGTTAACGACTCGCTCGGCGCTCCAACGAGCTCCGTGAGGCTCATGAAAACATCAGGAGCTTGGTCGGGATATGTTTTTATGGTTAAGGAATCCTCGTCATCATCATGGTCACGTGCGTGCTTGCGTGCGTGCGTGCGTGCGTGCGTGCGTGCGTGCGTGCGTGCGTGCGTGCGTGCGTGCGTGCGTGCGTGCGTGCGTGCGTGCGTGCGTGCGTGCGTGCGTGCGTGCGTGCGTGCGTGCGTGCGTGCGTGCGTGCGTGCGTGCGCACTCTCCAAAATATGCACCTTAGATTGAAAATTGCGTATTGTCCTTTAAGGGACGAGTAGAAAGTGATAGTTGATATCAAAATACGTTCAAAGTTTTGTGTCTACTTCCCTCCCCTGTCCGACATGAGACAGGAGCTTGGTGGTGTACTGAGCATAGACACTGGTCTCCAGATCAAACTGGTCTGTCATTAGATGGAGCTCCTCCATCTCCTCCGTCTCCTCCGTCTCCTCCATTCTGTCTTCACATCCCCTGTCTGTCTCCAGTGATAACTGCAGTGGTCCTGTGGGTCAAAACACACCAACATGTGAGCCTTTCACATACTAAAACATTATAACAACACGCTGTCGGGCGACTCGGGACTTTACTGCGAAGCAAGTTGAACATAATGGGAATATTCTCCAGTAATCTGGTGTGTGGGGCATCGTCGGTTTGACAACGGTTGTCATCAACCTGTTAAGTCAACCCAGGTTTTCCCATCTTCACATAAGAGCGGCGGTGTCGGCACCAGAAGACCAATCACAGACATGGATTCATCTGGAGCCGCATGCCTCACACAAAACAACCGACATGAGCAGTATTAACCCAGAATGCAACACTGCAGCCAAAGACATCGAGAACTGTGTGAATGTGTGAGTTGATCGGCTTGTCATCATCAAGGCACGAGGACAACCCACTATCATCATTACTGTGTCGTCCGTTAGATAAATGGCTGCTCGTCAAGCTGTGCAGCAGCCTGATAATGAGACAATCATTTGGATCACGTGTGTTGAAGCAGGCAGACCTGTAGAACATGCAGGTTCTCATGGCGTATAAATAAATATCAGCAGAACTCTTTCAGTTGCAACAAGTCCGTGGGTTCATCCAGTAATCGGGATGTAATTCACCAAGAGAATCGGTTGGCCGGCAGTTTGAACTCTTATATGATTTGAGTTGTTGAACATCCCAGTGCAGGTTAGGTGTGCCGCACTGGTTACCATGGTGATTTAACCCCATGTAAAATGAACCACCTTGAAGGTAATGAAAACCCAGAGTTGACACAAAGATTACTCGCTCACCTGAAAATCCTGCTCGGTAGTTAAGACCCCTGATGACACGCAAACAAAGGTCAAAAAAGGTCAGCAGCAAACGTCCCGCCCGCCATGTTGCTTCTACAGTCCTGCAGAATGGACGAACCAAACAATTCTAAATTTTCATTGCAGAATTAACAGACGCTCATGATCAATTACCTGTTTCTCTTCTCCAATGTGACCACATGTTCACCAGTGATGACTTGTTGAAGCTCCGCCTTCTCTGAACAAGCCAGTCGAGGGTGTTCTTCACTGTCCCTTTACCTTTTCATCCAGCTGTTAGTGCCTTTGCACAGTAGTGGCATTATAAATGCAAGGCGTGTTTAGTCGTCAACACATCTATTCAGAGATTACCATAATCTGACCTGAGATCAGACGCCCCATCATGTGACAACAAACAGATGCTGGTTTCCTTTACTGAACATCAAAGACCCTTTTTTTTGTCACCGTCTCATCTGAAATCCGAGGCTGCAGATTAACCACACAGACAGCGTCTGTCCTGCAGAGGAAGACTTCCAACAACACATTAATGTTTCCACAGTAATGTACTATCATTTAATCTCCCACCTTAATGCACTTCTCCACCCACCTGTGCATCCGCCCATCACCCTTGTACCAAGATAACCCAGAGAAGTGGATTTAAAGCCCAGGACAATACCGAGCTGGTGTTGTACTGTTATCTCTGGTCATTGTGCTGCATCAGAATTGGGGCCCTTTTCTTCTTTACAATGGTTTCAAAGTTCACTGTTCTCCACAATATTATCGCTCAGCCGAGTATCCTGGAAGTGATGTTGGAATTAGACGATGACAAGAGTTCAGGATTTACATGCAGTACTGAGGACGTGCTGTGTCCTGCAGCTGTGTGGACGTCAGGGTGCCGGACGGCCTTTGGAGCAGGAGACTGGACTTCATGTACAAGTGCAGACTCGTAAATGTTTAACCACTTAATCCCACCAAGATGACCACATGTTAGTCCCCCCCAACCCCTGGTCCAGATGTTTCCACCCTACTGGATAGATATAAGGTCGGTTGAGACCAGCCATGGTCAGCTGGAAGAGATCAGCATTCACCCTTTTGCTTATAACTGTTTACCGTCGACAGCCACCAACGTACTTGTGAGGCCTCTGTATTGACTGTATTTATTAGTGTGCTGGTAGAAAACCACACACCTTCATCACACCCATCATTAATGCATGCATGTGTTCCCTTTCACAGAATGAAAGAACGATTCAAACTTCAGTTATTTCATGGAAAGTTTTACATTAGCTTGAAGCATCAACACCACACCTTCATCCCTTCAGTAGATTTCAGTGTAACAATGGACTGCAGACACACAGTGGAACATGTTTCCAGGGGCCTCAGTGTTCCACCAGCAGCTCTATTCCAACGAAGAGCACGCATCAATGAGAAGCTTTTTACGTTCAGCTATTCATCAATTGAAGTAACCAGATTAGAGTCTGCTTTCTATGGTAAGCGGATTTCTTAAATGTCATGTAAACAAGACACCGGAGTCGGGGATTAGAGGAACTTGATTTCCCCAGGTAGATTTCTCCTGGAGAGCACCGACTTCTCCGCCGTGTACGAGAGTAACCAGATTTCAGGAGAACATGAATGAACAAACAACGTGTGCACAACAAAAGACTGCAGAGGACGACGGCACAGGGTGGATGAGGAGAGACGGACGCACAATCTGATGGAAACAATACAGACGAGCCTGGAGAACGTTGGATTAAATATTTGTTTTATCACAACAGAGTCGTCAGAATCAGATGTTGGTGTTGTTCATCCCTGCAGACCTTGGATACATACATACACACCCACCCGACCCCCCCACCTGCCCCCTGACATGGACCTTCTTGCTAAAAATACACGTCACATCACAATACCTCCGTCCGTGTTGTTAAATTATTAAACGATCCAAATGGAAGTCTCTTTTCCCATCAGACAAGACCTTCAATCACAGATGAGGTTGTCTCTGCTCCGGGGAGCAACTTGCATTATTAATTAGCACATGAAGCAATACCCACCCGGTTCAACAGGAGCGCAGCACCACCCTGAATTATTCCAAGTATTGATATAATATTCACATCGGATGTGGACATTCTCCTCAGTTCTGTGTCTGTATGTAAGAAATTAATAAATGATCAACTGTATCTTCAGCTCGTATCAGACATCAGCTGCCTGGACTCGTACCAGCCGGGGACAGTGACGGGATTCGGGATTAGAGAAATTACTATGTTAGCCCCAAAATTTAGAACCTCTTATTCAGCTCTGTGTTCTCTCCGGCCGCTGGTTGGAACAGGAAGTGTTAAAGTTCTGTTTCCTCACAATGAATTTCAGATTATGATTTAAAAATGCACTTTTATTTTGAAAAACCCGGGGAGTTTAAAGACTGTGAAAGGAAAGTCAACATGGTTGTTAACCAACAACATCCACAAACACAGTCTGGGAATGTTGGAAGCATTTTATAAAATATAATAAAAGTGCACCAGAAGACTCGTTGAACCGTAGGACAGACTGAGTGTGCTTCCACTTCTTAAGAATTCATTTAGCTTTGCTGATGATCAGAACATGAAGTCACGTCATCACCCTGCAGCGCCTCATGTGGATTTGGAAGCTAATCCCAAAACCAGGTGCAATCATGTTTATAATGTACTGCTGTTAGCTCAAACACCAACTAGATAGTTTATGAACCCTTATGAGCTACACGGAGAATGAGAATATATTCTGTATTATGAATTATATAGATCCTGCCTGACGTGTGTTACAGTCTTATGGTGCATGTTGGTCTCCACGGGGGTTTTAATCTTCCTAACCGAAGTTGTGAGGTGTGTATCATCTTTATGGACATGGGACTGTTGGTACACCAGGACGTTAGAGCTCTCCGGCCCTGAGGAGGGGGCACTTTGTGTGAGGTGAAAGGTTCCTCCTCTTCATCAAGAGAAAGGAAACTGTGAGCAGACTGCTTCAGTGAGAATTATGACCACGTTTCTCCTCCTCCCTCCTCTTTCTGCTCCTGCTGTTATTCTCTCCGCTCGTCTATCTTCTCTGCAGGTTTTGGATTTGTAACATTTGAAATTGAAGATGTGGTGGAGAAAGTCTGCGAGATCCATTTCCACGAAATCAACAATAAGATGGTAAGTGGCTCCCATCAGCTTTCAGAATACTCGAGAGAGAGATCTGGATTAATATTTCATTTCTCCTTAACGTACCAGTGACAGGGACTGGCAACACACACACACACACACACACACACACACACACACACACACACAGAATCCAACCACTGAGATGTTGAGGGATGATGGAGGAAGACGTCAGGTGTCTACTCGCTGCATTTGTTCGCAAACCATGAAATTGTGTGTATGATGCCGCAGCCCAAAAGGGGAGGACATCTAGGACCCTACCTCCACCCCCCCATGTCCAATTTCCACACCAGGATGCTTCACACATCAGACAGGAATGGCTGGTCATGATTGAAAGTTTGTCATTGTAACAGAATCCCACCGGCCGCGACGCCTGTCGACATGTTGACGAGCCAACGAACGAGCACTCAGTCGACATCGAGACATTATCACGTTCTCAGCAGTCGGACGTCACTAATCTTGGAACTCTGCCTTTAGTCTGATCTCAACTACACACCTGTAAAGTTCTCTGAGTTAAAAACTAATGTGGGCCTCTCTACTTCCAGCACCTTTTCTCAAACCAACACACCCACTGTTAGATTTGACCTTCAGTTTGACCTCAACTAGACGCAAGCAAGGACAAACCGTGCAAGAAATGTGTTTGTGAATGTAACATCTCTTACATAGGCAGACACACACACGCACACGCACAAACACACGCACACGCACACGCACACACACACACGCACGCACACGCGCACACGCACACGCACACGCACACGCACACGCACACGTACACGCACACACACACAGCAAATCATAGACGTCTGTGACTTCATTCTGTGTAATTATTGGTGCTACAATATTGTTCCATGTGCCCCTCTGTAACTTTCGGGGGCCCCCGGCCCTCTAAATGTCTCTGCACGGCCCTGCTCCAGGACCACACACACACACAGACTCGTAAAGTGAATCAAAGGTCACAGTAGACCCAAAAGACAGTCAGAAGATAAATAGCTAAAGGATTTGTTTATTTCGGCTTTAATGTTTGAGGTCAAACATCAACACACTTAACTGCCACGAGCTCATGAAGCAGTTGAATTTGCATATTTGTGGCATAACACACATTTAAAAAATCAATCCAAGAGAAAAACAACAACTTCAGCATAGCTGCTGCTTCTGACTGCTTTTGACTAGAAATCAGCGGAACAATAAACGTACTTACTAGATTTTTGGATTTTGCAACAACTGATCAAAAACAGGACTCGAGTGTGGATCGGACATTCAGAGCCGAAGGGCAGAAGGAATTTAGAAATGTACTGGAATAAAGTTGGGCAACTGACGGTGGACAGATTGAAAAGCAAAAAAGGAACACTGGATCTTGTGATTTTGGTCAGAAGACCCCCCCCATGACCGAGAGTCTCAATCCCTGCAAGTCAAATAAAAGTAATCTGATTTAAAAACAAACCTTCCTCCAGTGCTGTTGAAGACATACAGCTGTTCACGCAGGCTGAGGAGCAATCTGCAGGTGACTAACTGACCTCTGAACACCTAGATGGGCTCTGATACATCAACACAGACGTCCAGAAACATCCCATTGACACTTCCACATGGTTGGCATGGGAACATATAGCCAGAGTCTTCAAGCCAACTCTTAACCCAAAACATAGACCTAAAGACAGGAAGCCTTTCTTCCCCTTAAGACCACGACTGGGGGGGTGAATGACATCACCCTGATGCCAGATGTGACCGCTTCAGGGAACATCTGCATCTGTAAGGACTTTATGAACTGATGGATCACAGTGATCAGACCAAAACCACTTACAGCATCCATGGGGAGGGGTCAAAGGTCATTGTTGAAGAGTCGGTCGATGTGAGAAAGAACCCGAAGGAAGTTTACATCAGACCCCAGTGATCATCTCTGAACAGAGACAGACCATCATCTTGGTTCTTGTGTATTTCTGCACGCAAACGTACATGGAAACAACAAAACCAGCTCCATGTGCCGTTTCTGGGATTTCTTAGAATCAGAAGTCAGTACTTTATTCAAAGTGTATTGATATTATATATATATATATATATATATATATATTAATGGAGATGACCATTTACAGTTAACATTAGTTAGCATGTAGCATCACCATCAATACAATCCTCCAAACCCTCCAGTGTTGCGGCCAGGGGGGGGAGGAGCCTTCACTCTCCAGTATTGATTATCACATGATAGCACATCATATGCTTTCATTGTTCGGGGAGTTCAATGCCGCCGCCCATCATTTCTTTACTGTCGTCAATGTGTTCCTGCAGCGCCTCCAGAGCTCCCACTGGGAGTCCAGACCACTCGTCCATTCGTTAAATTGGGCTACAGGGGGGCAGCATGCATTGTTAACAGCAGCAGGGAAGGGCATGTTGGATCTGAGATCCCAGCCCGAGCAGACATTAATAAGTTCCAGCTTGCTCTGTGTGGAAATAACCGTCTTTGTGGTCCGATTGGCCACCAAGGTACTCGGAGGACTTCAAGGTGGGCTGAAGAACATGAGCCACTTTAACGACCCGTCCTTCTTCGTATCAACCATTAAAGATGTGGGAAAGGAGGAGAGAGAATAAGGGACACGTGTCATCAGACCACTGTGACTACAAGATAAGATGAAAACAAATATAGATAAATTAACAAAGTCACATTAAATCAGGGGAATGTCGACTTTTCTGGAGGTCAAATTGAATCCCCGCTGACATGTAAGAAGTTATGAGATATTTTTCCAAATCCTCTTACTCTACATTTCTTAATTCAAATTTTAACTGTACTCAAGAGAGTTAACTCCCCGACACACACACACACGCACACGCACACGCACACGCACACACACACACTCACACATACACACACACACACACACACACACAACCTCACACCTTCTTTAATTTTGGGTCTACTGATCATTTTTCAATAATGTCTAGTAAATTAAATTACGTTTGATGGGATTTTTTTTAAATGGAGGAAATTAACACATTCAGTTTAAACTACTTAATTTTGATGACAATATGCTGTAAAGCACTGCTCCCCAACTGTGGTCCTGGGACCCCCCCAACACTGGTCCTGTCCCCCCCCCCATGTCTCCCTGCTCCAACACACCTGATTCAAATAAATGTTCTCATTAAGCTCTGCAGAAGTCTGATAACGAGCCCTTCATTTGAATCAGGTGTGTTGGAGCAGGGAGACGTCTAAAACATGCAGAGCAGGTGGGGGCCCCAGGACCAGGGCAGGGGGGCCCCAGAACCAGGGCAGGGGGGCCCCAGAACCAGGGCAGGGGGGCCCCAGAACCAGGGCAGGGGGGCCCCAGGACCAGGGTTGGGGGACGCTACTGTAAGGGACTGAAAGTAACCCAGCTGCCTGCCCTGTTAACTCCTATAATAACTTCCCCTCTCTCGAAATCAAACCAAACATCTAATCCATAAGAGGTGGAGAACTCTTTCACTGGAGGTTTCATACATGCAGCAGGAAACACAATCATCATCATCTTTCTGTGCACCTCCTCCCATGTGTTTGCATGATGCTCACACTTCTCACTCAACACTCATGAATACGTATGCATGAGGGGGAGAAGTGCAGCAGAATGCGTCTGTCTGCAGCTGCCACACCACGTTTCAGACACACACTCAAAGCTAACGTCTATAACGGGCGATAACGACACATCTGCACCGGAGACGCCTGTTACTGGAGGATTTATGATGTGGTTTTTAGATCAACAGGATATATCTGATTGGGCAGAGGGAAAAGCAGCACTTGATTATCCCTCATCATCACTGCTGAGGTGCACTTGAACAAGGATGTTATACCACAGCTGCTCCAGTGAGCTCAGTCAGATCTGTGTTTCTAAAAGCAGAGCAACAGAGAAACTAACAGCTTATCAAAGGAACCGTCTTTGATAATAGTTCCGTCTGTCGTCGTGTGCTCCTCCACATCAGCTGAGCTCAGTCCGGGTTCGGTTCCAAGCAGGGTCACAGTATTGTGGGTCAGGAGTAAATCCACCGCGTATTTGTAGCTCAGACAAACACACGGTGGCTTCACTTTTACTACATATTGACCACAGTATGGAAACACATTCAGCTGAGTGTGTCAGGAGTTCAGCAGACCATCGCACAAGGAAACAGAGCTGTTGCTCCGTGCAGGGTCCAGTGGGGAGTTTAATCAAAGCAACACATCAAGTATAGACAGACGGAACGACGGGAGAGCAGAACGAGAGCACGTCGGGCAGCGCGTAATTGTCCGAGTCAAAATGGCGCCAGCAGCACTCGGTGGCTGTTGTTGTAAAGATAACTGGACTTAATAGCTTCTTAACTGGATGTCATCGTAAACTTGAGGGGGGGTGGGGGAGCAATAACATCCTGAGAAGCGACGCAAGCAGGTGATGTGACAGGAAAGATACTGGAGGGGAGGGGGGGCTAACACTGCACCCACATATGAATAATGACTCTGGTGAGCACACACACACACACACACACACACACACACAGACACACACACACACACACACATAGATGCACAGAAGTACATCTCTTTCTATGGGAAGGAAATCCTATTTTATGACTCACTCGTGAAAAAACAGCGGCGACGATAAGGCTCCTCTCCCTAATAACCTCCCTGCTCTGAAGTACTCAGTATTTACTTCTTGATTTGACAGTTTATTGTACATACTAGAGGTTGGTCGTATTATAAATTTGAAATTTATAGAGAAATAAATGTTTGAAGGCTTGTTTGAACCGGACGATGTTGTCAGTTTCACATTGCCTCTGTGTGTAAAGGAGAAGTTCCTGCAGTCTGTTTATATTCCGGTGACAGATGTCGTCTCTCGGCCTTAGTAGATGAGCAAGTGAGGAAATCGCATGAATCCGTACGTAAAGGACAAAGTCCACACAGAGCAGAGGTCAGGGTGGACAGACTGCAACCAGAGATCCCTGTTAATATATTGTAAGTTGTTTTTTTACAGAATTGCTGAGCAGATAAACAATCGAGTCCAGACAGAAACTGCTGATGCAGTCAGATCACAAAACACTTGGTGGGCAGTCTCAGCAGCCAAACGTCTTCCTCACCTTTGTTTAACTGAGTTAGATAAGAGTCTGACTGTCGATGTTGGTTGTGTTGGAGCGGACCGGCTCAGAAAGACCTCGCAGTGATTGTAACAAAGGGACAAGTGTTCAGCAGTGGAAACAGACGTATTTGTGTTTGATTCTGACTTTGGATGGAACTATTTGAATAGAAGGAAGCATCGCAACGTGTAACGACCTCGTCTTTGATCCAGCAGCTCTGTGGTTCGCTGTCGGCGTCTGTAGTTTTTTATTCACATGTAAAAAAGCTGATTAGCGATTGTGTTGCAGTGCAATTGGTTCTCCAGGAGAAATCCACCTGGGGACATCTTGCTTCTTCTCTGAACCCTCTCTTGGTTACCATATCCAGGTTCCTCAGAACACATTAACATCAGCTTGGAAATTAGCTTTGTAAAGGAATCCAACTGTAAACCGCTTATTTAAATACATATTAAGTCAATTAAGTACTGCTGTGTCCAGTGCAGATGCTATTCCTGGTGGCACCTCGGACGAGGCATGTGCACAATAACATGCCTGGTTACACATGGTACCTTGCATGGCAGCCTCCACCCTCTGTGTATGTATATCGTACACACTTCATTTACTGTTGAACCCTTATCTGATGAGTTGTAGCAGAATAAGGTCGTTTTGTTTGGCAAAAGTGCCTCTTCATGGCACAAGTGGTGATAATGGGATGCTGACCCAAAACTGATGACCGTCAGGGCATCTTTATCAGGTCAGTGGCAGCAGCTACAGGTCAGTGGCAGCAGCAACAGGTCAGTGGCAGCAGCAGCAACAGGTCAGTGGCAGCAGCAACAGGTCAGGGCAGCAGCAGCAACAGGTCAGTGGCAGCAGCCACAACAGGTCAGTGGCAGCAGCCACAACAGGTCAGTGGCAGCAGCCAGAACAAGCCAGAACAGGTCAGTGGCAGCAGCCACAACAGGTCAGTGGCAGCAGCCACACAGGTCAGTGGCAGCAGCCACAGGTCAGTGGCAGCAGCCACAACAGGTCAGTGGCAGCAGCCACAACAGGTCAGTGGCAGCATCCTTTTCATTTGGAGGCGGCCTGCTTCCAAATCTATTGCTTGTTCTTCTTCGTTGTTTGTGTTTCTCTTTATTGTCAGTGTTTCTTCACTGATGTACTTTGAGTTTTCTCCATGCGATCGGAGCAGCCAGGAGTCGACAGGTCTGAACTGGACCTGCTCTTCTACTGCCAACTAGATGAATCAATGAAGCCATCACTAGATAGTGGCAGTGCATTCCCTTCACAATACCTGTCTAATGTCCATTTAATTATAAGAAGCAAGTTGGAAAGCTAATATTAGAAACGGTGCACTCTGAACTTTCTGATCCCATTGGTCCTCTCCAGCATGGCTCTCCAGGCCATCCTGTAATCAGAGAGTCACCGGTTCGATCCCTGCCTACTCCAGAGCCGTGTTGAAGTGTCCTTGAGCAAGAGACTGAACCTCTAATCGCTCCAGATGTTGTGTCACCACTGTATGAATACTTGTGTGAATGCAATGCAAGAGACGACCATTGGAACTGATGGTCAACTGACACTTTTCAACAGAATTGGACTGAACACATTTAAAAGCTTCAATTAGACTGAACTGTTGTGCTCTTATTGTTCACCAAACAACATCCAATAGTTGGATCTAAGCTTATTGAAGAGCATCACAAGCTAAATGTCGTAAGTAATCTGTGTTGGATGCATCACATCAGCTCATGTTGCATTGTGTCTCTGTTGTCAATGCTCCACAGGTAGAATGCAAAAAGGCCCAGCCGAAGGAGGTGATGTACCCACCGGGGACGCGGGGTCGAGGCAGAGGTCTCCCTTACACCATGGATGCCTTCATGCTGGGCATGGGCATGCTGAGTAAGGACAATGTTTCTTTGTGTCGTTTACTGTGGTACAGGTACGGAGCCACATCTCAATGGAGACTTCAAACCGTTTCACTGTCAGCACGACCATCTGTGAACATTTCTTTGATCTTGAGATACACTGGAGGAGGACGGACATGTACACTGAGACAATAAGTGTTTAACTGGGAACAGACCAGCAACCAGTTACTGTTTGGGACAAGAACATTCAACTATAAAACAGTGACTCTGTCAACAATTTAGCTTTCTGTGTTCGTCAGCTTAATGTAATGAAAAAGTAAATTTTACAATGCAGGACTGGACAGAACTGCCAGTAAGACTTGTCCTGATGGTTCCCAGTTTGTGTTCTGCAGCTGTCTTATACACAAACAAGCCTTCTCCATCAGTTCTTTAAATATTTAAGGGTAGCAGAAACACATGAAACACTATGTTTGCCTGGATTAAATCATTGTTACAAAATCACCGTATGAACCTTCAGAAAAGTAAAGTGTCTAACAGCAGTTAAATAGGCAGGAGACAGAACGTCCCTGGATGAGACCATATGATTCATACATCATCTAACGAGGCAGCACCTCAGAAAAAATACTATTGAGCATATATTAAATCCATGGGAGGATGTGAAAATACTTTTGGACCTTTCTTTTCTGAAATTGTATTCTCGCTCTGTAAAGCACTTTGAGCTGCATGTCATGTCATGAAAGGTGCTATACAAATAAAGTTTTACTTACTTACTTACTTACTTACTCACTTACTTACTTACTTACTTACTCACTTACTTACTTACTCACTTACTTACTCACTCACTCACTCACTTACTTACTCACTCACTTACTCACTTACTCACTTACTCACTTACTCACTCACTCACTCACTCACTCACTCACTCACTTACTCACTTACTCACTCACTCACTCACTCACTCACTCACTCACTCACTCACTCACTCACTCACTCACTCACTCACTTACTCACTTACTCACTTACTTACTTACTTACTTACTTACTTACTTACTTACTTTTGGACCATAACCAGGAGAAACATTTTAGGGAGAGGAGATGTTTCCATCACTGCATCCCTGATCTGGTGTCTGGTGTTTACTGTGTTCTGTTTGGCTCAGCTGCCCTGAGGGAAGAGATCCAGCTGCTGCTTCAATGTGTCTGGTACTGGGACTCAGAAGTATGTTGGTTTGGTCTGATGATGACTGACAGTCAGACAAGGTTCAGATCCAATGTTCTCCTGCAGCGATGAGGTGTTCCTACAACCCAACTCCACTGGGCTGGTGTTACCCAGCTGCTCTCACCTCTGGACCTGAACCTCCTGATAGCCGTACCTGACCATGTGACCCTGCATCAGTCTTTGTTCAGGACGGACTGTCAGACATCAAATGACCACAGCATCTGATCAGGTTTAAAATCATTCATGCAGATTCTGAATGAACATTTTATTAAAAAGAAGAAGTCTGGTTATGATTTGCAACAGAAGCAGATTCAGTGGATAATCAGCAAGAACATCCGCGATTGAAACAACGACCTTAAACACATGAAAACATGTTCAATAAGGTTTTACCCTGAATGAGGTGTGACTGGCGCTTCATTAAATATATTTAACGTCAATGAACTCGATGGTTTGACAGGAGTGGACCGACACCTGCCTCAGGATCTCCGGTGTTTAGCATCTCCTTCGCAGTACGTTTGTCCGTTCATACTAACATGTGGTCGAGGATCACTTGGTGCTACTCAGGAGCTACTTCATTCATTTGAATCTATTTGTACATGATCTCTTATTGATTCTCCCTTTTATGGATGCTGTAGTGGTAGCTGTTCCCCTTTGCTGCTGTAATCCTGTAAATTGCCCGGCCGGGGACTAATAAAGTCTCATTTTATCTTATCTTATCTTACCAGACTCCCCTTTACATTCAGGTCCCGTATCGCTCCATTACACACAGCTCAGAAGTTAAATACTTTCATTCTAGCGTTAAATCTTTCCACCTAACCACACAGTCACTGACATAATTCAAATTATTTGTCAATGATAGCAAACTGGGGCCGTTTTTACAGATTTGTTTTTCGGTTCAGATGAGGTTTTCCTGACGGTCATATTTTGTCTTCCTCACAGGTTATCCGAACATCGTAGCCACGTACGGAAGAGGCTACTCCGGGTTTGCGCCCAGCTACAGCTACCAGTTCCCTGGTAAGTTTTGTGAGAATGTTTGACTCCTCTTCTCAGACACATTCTTATCAGATCCCAGCAGGGCTCTGCAGGATGAATGTGTAATGCTGTCACATCAGCGCCACCAGCTCCACTTAAAGGGCAAATGCCCTTCCTGGCAATCCACACACAGCAGTCTAATCTCAGTGAAAGGCAATCCCCCTTATTTAATTTGATATGGTGACACTAAGCTATTATTTCCCCTTTCACTACCTCTGAAGACCTTTTTAAAATGGGAAATGCCAGAGAAAGAAACAGTAGATGGCAATGTTAGTCATCAGAATTCCACATTTAACACAGGATTAATGGTTTATTTGACAGAGCTGGGGGGCGGGCGGCTCTGCCAGCTCCTTGTCTTGCAATTATGCAGAGAGAATTGGTTGTGCGTTTGGATTTGCTTTCAAATGTCACGTATTTACGACATAATTCTTTGATTCAACGTGTCGTTTACAAATCGGACATTTCATACGAGTTAGAATCTGCTGCTCTGCACTGCTGGAACTGTTGATGAAGACGGACTTTAATTTACTTTACTGTCCAACAAGTTGACAGATTTTCATCGCAATGAACATTCTAGGTGTTTATTTCGAAGCAGGAAGAGATCCTCCTGCAGACTCACTGCAGCAAACATCAAATATCCCATCCAGAGTAAACAGGTTGGATCTACTGTTAGAAACAGGAACGTTATGATGGTCCAAAGACAGGTCCGGCTTCCTGTTGTATGACAACACTTAGTTGTATCAATAGATTTAGTTCTTTATGGTTTCAAAGACCACCCTGGTCTGGTCTAACACCACCCTGGTCTGGTCTAACACCACCCTGGTCTGGTCTAACACCACCCAGGTCTGGTCTAACACCACCCTGGTCTGGTCTAACACCACCCTGGTCTGGTCTAACACCACCCTGGTCTGGTCTAACACCACCCTGGTCTGGTCTAACACCACCCTGGTCTGGTCTAACACCACCCTGGTCTGGTCTAACACCACCCTGGTCTGGTCTAACACCACCCTGGTCTGGTCTAACACCACCCTGGTCTGGTCTAACACCACCCTGGTCTGGTCTAACACCACCCTGGTCTGGTCTAACACCACCCTGGTCTGGTCTAACACCACCCTGGTCTGGTCTAACACCACCCAGGTCTGGTCTAACACCACCCAGGTCTGGTCTAACCAACCACCCTGGTCTGGTCTAACACCACCCTGGTCTGGTCTAACACCACCCTGGTCTGGTCTAACACCACCCTGGTCTGGTATATAGGTCCTGCTATAACACCTAACCTGAGTCCATGTTTAAAGAGAAAACCAAACAAACAGCGGTGGAGCATGAAAACAGGCCACAGCTGGTCAGATTGTGTTGAAACCTGGGACGCAGCAGGGGAAGATGATACCTCCTTAAAACTATTGAGCAATCATATTATATAACAGTAGCTAAAAGAAACTCTGGAATCTTATCTAAAGTTAAACAATACCCTGTCCCCCTGTTTAACTACATTAATTAAAAAGCAAAGGTTGGGATGGCAATTGTCTGAGAAATGAAGCCGTGCTGGAGGTGGACACTGCTGTGACAAAGACAGAGGGAACAGGATTAAAATACGTTAGCCTCAGGACCGGGCTACCTCCATGACCACACACCACGATGCACCAGGGAACAGAGCAGCTGCTCTCCTCCCCGCACGCTCACATATACACTCACATACAGCTGAAATCCCACAAGGGTTGGCCAGCAGAACATGACGAATCCTGGCCTCCTCCGACTCTGATATCTCCTCCAAACGTCCTTGCTCATCAGCTGTGGTTGCTCCGTGTGTGATGACATCGCTCTGTCCCCTGAGGCCGATCGAAGCTCGCACCGGGAGTTTGTTGCTGTAATCACATCTATAATGGTCATTGTCGGCCTTTCTGTGTCCCCGTAATGACATGGTAGGTGTTTTCTACGGCACTGCCAGATTAGAGCCAGAGACAAGAGTTCTTCACTGCCGTCATCATGTGAACAGCAGGTGTGGAACACATCACCCCGGTATATCTTTCTTTTCATTCATCAATCATCTAATCTGTGAAGACGCTGTAAAAGGGGAGCTGATTGTTTCTTTTGGCTGTCCTCTCCGTCCCACGGCTCCTCCCACGAAATTACTTCACCTTCTCTTATCCCTGCTTCTCCCCTTCAATCCCGTCCCTGGTGATTTCCTGATAGCACCACGGTGACCTTGGTGCTCAGACATGAAAGGTGAAAAGCCACATTTTCATTTCAAATAGTTGGCTCGCTGCGGAGGTTGCAAATAATTGAGTGCTGAGGAGGCGAAAAGTTCATCTTTTTCTGAAGTGCTGCCCGTAATCCTGACTCGGGACCTGACGCAGTCGCTCAGCGGAAGGTCAAACACGGCGGCTTGTGATGC
This sequence comes from Macroramphosus scolopax, assembly GCA_901007825.1. Classification (NCBI taxonomy): domain Eukaryota; kingdom Metazoa; phylum Chordata; class Actinopteri; order Syngnathiformes; family Centriscidae; genus Macroramphosus; species Macroramphosus scolopax. Next base: position 1,407 of record CAAKHC010015953.1, on the reverse strand, counting down.
TGTCCTGTGTGTTTTTAGGAAGATTTTGAGTGCTCAGTCTGTCTGCTTTGATTCCACTTGCTGCTGATCAGTACTGACAGTGTCTTTATATTCAGACCTATTGAAAGTCGTCTTCCTCCACTGCTTCATCCTGCTCCTGCAGTGCCCCTGTGGATGAAGCCTGTGAATGGCAACAATCGTGATTACAGCTTATGATTCTGCCTCTGTATTGCTTCGGTACTTCTCCTGTACACGTCATTTAAACTAGTTTTGTATAGGTTTCCTTATTGATTTCTGTTTGTGTTGGTGTGTACATCGAGTGTGAGCCCTCGGTAATCCTCCTCATGTAGCTGAGAGGTCGTGGTAGTCAGACAGTCGGCTCTGCATTTGGACTACTTGTCCGTTTCCTGCGGTGAGGACACGAACGGGGTCTCGCCGTCCTTTACACCTCTGAACAAAGCAATTGTCTCCTTGCCTTTTCACGTTTCACTTCAAGTGGACACGCTGGCCTCTGATCGGAGCGCAAGACCGGCACAGCAGTGCGTGCCGGTTTCTGCGTTTAGTAGTGAAGCAGCAAGGTCACAGCCTGTTAGAGGCAACGTCCTCTGCAGGATCAGCTAATAAAAGCTGCTCCTCCATTCATTCCCTCGCTCATCATCTCATCCTGTGCTTAACTGTTTGTCGAGGGAAGGCTGAAATTGATGTTTCACTTTTGATTATTTTGTAAAAAGAAAACATTGGACACACACACACACACACACAAACACTGGTTATTTATCTGTATGCACCCTGTATCCTGGGTGAATGTCCATATTCTGTGTGGTTGTGAAGCAGGTCGTCCGTGTGGCTCAGCACACATTAATGCAGTTGCCAATCATTGCTGGGCTGTTTCGGAGGGATCGCAGTCACCACAGGACACTTCTACAGGTGGACCAGAGAGAGAGCAAGTGATTCTGTTATGAAGGAAGATCTGTCATAAGAGATGTTTTACAATTCCTGCAGTACAATCGGTTCTGATCTGGTGTTTTCAACACTGTTTGTGTAATCCACATTCACCGTAACAGTGCTCGACATCAGTCTGTTGACACACAGTCTCTCGTTAGAATTAAACTGAAAATCACTGCGTCAGATATGCAGATATTAAACACCAAACAAAGAATGTAAAATATATCCATGTACAAAAATGGCTTTGTGTCTGACAGCAGAACAGAGCAGAGAGCTTTGGGAAAGAGTGGGTGAGTATCCTCTTGTTCCCCCTTAAATCTTAATTGTAGCAGCCGGGGCTTTGCTGCAGGTCTAAGGTCTTGGCCTGCTGACTGGTAATTGGCTTCATTGTCAAGCAGAGCACTGGAGCACCTCTGCTGGCACCGGGGAGCTGCAGCCGGTCGTGCCCCCCCCCCCCCCCCCCCCCCCCCCCCCCCCCCCCCC
>CAAKHC010015952.1:0-10283 GCA_901007825.1 Macroramphosus scolopax | reverse complement strand
GATGAAGGAGGCGGGGCCAGTCATTCCTGGGAAAGATGCTCCGGGACACTTCCGGGTATAAACTCCCGCCTCCTGCAGCCCATCGAGCATGCGCACTAGTAGTCCATTGAACTCCGCCCCCAGTCGGCCGGGGTGGAAATAACACCGATTAATAACATTTAAATACAACTTTTTAAAACCCTATGATTAATATAAGGTATGTCTACGTTTTTCAACGGGGAAGTTGAGTTTCCATAAAATTATCTGCTGATTTAAAGATGTTTCTTTCACAATGTGAGCCGATGGTAACAAGTGCAACACGTGACCGAAGCCATAGTTGTAGTTCCACGGTCTGTCCACTATGGAAATTGCCTCCAAAGCCCGGCGCACTTCCTGTAACAGGTCTTTTTATAGATCTATGGAAAATAATACGAAACCAGTAACTTGTTAAAGTCTGATTTTCTATTGAATTAAATGCTGTTTTAAAACAGTGATTCATAAATGTGATTGCAATGATTTTTTTCAGCCCATTGATGGTTACCTGTAATTTCTCCATTCATATTTTATGTTAATATATTGATGGATATTGTACACTGTGAGTGTGTGTGTGTGTGTGTGTGTGTGTGTGTGTGTCGGGGGGGGTTGTTTAATACAATATTGCCTTGATTATTGGACAAAGCTGTTACTAATACAAAATAATAAATGTCAGCAGGGCGTGAAGCAGCCATGTTCTTTCAAAGAGTGTGAAGTAGCTTAAACATCACTCCCATAGACATGTACTTTTAAACTTTTAGACAGTCACTGAATGTCTGATGAGGGTGTCATTGAAATCTTAATGGGAAACTCATGTGTCGCCATGACAACTTCATCCTCAATACAGCAGCAGATGTGATGACCATTCCAAAAGTTTTTCTGTCAATGCATCAATGATATTGACTAAATCATAATATCACAGACAATCAAGAGGTCAGACGAAGCAGGTTTTATGTTACAGATAACTTTATTTTCTGTTGGATTAATATTCTTTGGCTACAGAGAGGTAAACACAGACTCAACGACTAAACTGACGTCCTTGTGGATGTTGATCTTATCTGTTCAACAATAGCGGTCACAGGAACAAATCTCAGCTGCCTGATGGAGACACGCACAGGAAAGTGACATCACATGTTTTAACTCAACATATTCCTCTCATAAATTCTCTACAATAGTCAACTAAAATAACATTATATATTAAACACTCTAGCTGTTAGTCATTTAATATAAAAAATATAAATAGAACAATGTGAGGTGTATTTTCATTCCTCAAGTCTTTCTAATTGTATTAAAGGGCAATAAGGCAAGAAACTGTAAATCATTATATGTGTATAATAAAATCTCTTGAGTCCACTGTGAGGAAGAATTTGTTTCCATTCATGTGACGTTGCATATCCTTCATGACATCAGTCTAAGTTTCCTTCATTTTTAAACCTTCAATTCATTTAAAAGCACAAACACTGCGGTTGAGAAGTTTAAGAACAATCCTCAGTTTTTAGATCAACAGTTTGATGTCTTTGTGGTTCGGCTAAGATCGACTGAGAAACATCTCATTAACCTCGTTGTCATGGAAACGTCGAGCTGCATCAAGCTGTTGTCCTGTGAGCCGGCTGTCCATCACGCCGCTGTCGACTCTCAGACACTTTGTTTTGATTGTGTCGGGGCTTTGGGTCTGACAAACATCAACTATCCCACCTGACACCTCAGCTTTCATTGAACTTACTCTGAAGGGAACCTGCAGCCTTTTATACAGACAGGCAGCTTCGCCTGCAGGAGGTTTGTGCATTAACTTTCAAGACTTCAGCTGCTTAAAGTTCAATATCATCTAGAGAAAAGGGGGGTTGCTCTTAAACTTTAGCCCGGTAGTGTAATTTAGGCCACATGTCGTTGTTATCCAAGGAGGGTTGAATGGAGAGCAGCTGGACTTGGTTGTGCACACTCCGCCCCCCCCTGCTTGGACGTCAAGCCCTACGTAGTGGTTGCTTCACTTGTAGCAGCAGCAGCAGTATAACATTTACAGGATGGTAGTAATATAACACTATGTGGTGTTAAATAATAAAACGTGGCAGTAGGAGGACAAACCGAGGTCTTAGCTACCTTCTGCATGGACGTATTATCGGAGCTGGTTCCCGGACTGCGACGCTAAAGCCAAACGGCTGTCAGCCGTATCCAGCTGTCTTAATACATCTGTGCCTCTTCAGTGGGACTTCAGATGACTCCAGTTAAAAGGATGTAAATTTGGTTCCTGTGTGCAGTGATAACAGATTACAGTCCGCTTGCGGGAATGCTGTCAAATATGTTAAAAATCGGTTAGTAATTAGACAAAAAGACGACCTAATCCATTTAAAATCACATTATGTGAAAGGTTAAAAACTGAGTGGGACCCAGATTGACAACAAGAGGTTTAAATACTTTATCTCGTTTCATCATCCTGCTTCCCCGACAGTGAGGAGTCGTGTTAGTCGGTTAGACTGGAGACAGCAGCATCCTCCCGTCTCCCGTCTCCGCCCTTCCTGCCTCTCCTGATGCTCAGTGGCAGATCGCCAGGAGGAGGCGCTTGAAGTCGCCGCTGCACTCGTCCTTCAGCGCGTCCTTCAGAGACACGTCGTACTTCTCCAGGTACATGTCTTTAATGGTCTCCAGGTCATACTGGCGAGGAGATGAAAACACGTGAGACAACATCAGGACTCAGATTCCGTTGAGTCATTATTCAAACTCCTTTACAAACTGCATTCGAGCGCTTTATGTTTTAAACATCCAGAGGCTGCCTCACCTCGGCGCGGCACACGATGATGCGGATGACGGTGGCCTCGTCGGTGCCGGCTCCTTTCATCGCCTCGTTCAGACGCCTGGCGAAGTACAGCTGGGGGTTCTTCGCAGCTCTCACTGAGGGGAGGAAGGACACGACTCTAACACCAGGATTGGATCATTCCTCGGCTGCATTCTAAAACGTTTTGGTATTTCATACAGACCGAGAGCGATGTAGCATTTCTGCAGCGTCCCAGACGTCTCATTCTCAATGACGTCCAGGATTTCAGTTCCAGAGAGCTGCGGAGAGAAAATGTCTCCATGAATCTTCCAGCAGTGTCCAACACGATATTTAAAGGAACTTCACCCAGATCGAGATATGAAACCGTTACAACCGTCTGCACTTGAGGAATAAGTCTTCTAATACAGAATGACATCACACCGACCTGCTCGTACGTCTTGAAGGTGGCCTGGAGCTGCAGGTAGTTCCTGGACGCCAGGATGTAGCTGAAGGTCGACTCATCCGTGCCGAAACTTCCCTCACCAGCCTGCATCAACAAATACGTGTCTTGGATCAATAAAATCTACTATAAGAGTCAAATAAAAGTTCAATTAAAAGAAAGGAAATCACCTCAAACAGGGAGGTGGCATCTTGTTCCGCCAGTTCTTCGTCCACCTCGTAGCTCTCATCTCTGCTGCCCTGGAAGAGGAGGACGAGAGGCCTTTCAGTCTGACTCCAGCAGGTCTAAGTTTACTAATGGAAGGCGGTTTGGAATGCGGCCAGCGTGTGTTTATAGGATTGGACGCAGGGACAGCGAGCTCCATTTCAGTCCCGGACGGGAGGAGTTCAGTTACACGAGTGGAGCAGAAACTGCAGAGCACTCACCTGCAAGAGGGCTGTGAGCAGGTTCCTGACGTCCCCGCTGGTGTCGCCCTCGATATCTGCTTCGAGATCACGCTCGTGCACTAGCAGGGAAATGGGATGGAAACAGAAGATCAACCCTCAGATTCTCTGCAGGTTCTGGTGCATTCAGAGTTTTATTTGCAACTTGTTTGTACGTTTTTCACTCGAGCTAATAGTTGTCAAACATTCCTGATTTCTGCAGTCAACTTGCACACAGTCGCTCCAAAACACATATTTTACTCATTTAAGTGACAAACTCTCCCGGAGAGCAAACGGGTTCGATGCTACGCATGCTAATGCTCTGCATGCTAATGCTCTGCATGCTAATGCTCTGCAAACCAATGGTTTGTCTTTGTTTAAAAAGGTTCTTGTCTGATGCCTGTCAGGGCTTGAAGCTCAGCAGCAGGTCATTTATGATGGTTAATAAGTCATTTAGTGTTGCTGTGTGGCAAAGTGAAGCTGCAGGCTGCAGAATGAGGCTGCAGAATGAGGCTGTAGGCCGAGGCTGATGTAATGGAGGATTCGTGTGGGGAACGTACGAGGTCGCTGGCTGAGGTCTACGTGTCGTTGTTAGTAAATATACTGAGCGTGCAGCTCTGACAGCTTCATGGACAGGAAGTTACAGCCGGATGGACCTCGACTAAACACAGTGTGAGAGTAGCGGGGTCCTGTGTCCCGGCCCGAATGAGTAACTTCCTCTGTGGTTCCTGATACGAGGGGGGGGGATTCAAGTTATTAATAGTTACTAATATTTGGTAAAAGAGCTCATCATCTTACCCTGGAAGTAGCATTCCTTAAACAAGTGGATGTCCTGTGGAAACAATTACAAAGAATTTATGTTAAATCTCAATATTCTGCATAGAAGTCAAACATGTTTGTCAAATCTTTGAAACGTGACGGCCACAGATACACATTGAATTAAAGGAATGAACGGCCCAGCTAGAGACTGACAGCGTTGGTGGCGGTGCAGAGGATCTCCACCAGGACGTCCTCGTCCGTGCCCGCCCCCTTCATGGCCCGCCGCAGCTCCTTCACGGCGTAGATGACCGGAGGGTCGAGCATGGCCAGGATGGCGTTCTCGAAACTCCCCGTCAACTCGCTCTTCAACACGTCCACCAGCTCCTGTGACAGAGACGGGACGGACACTTACCAAGTCTCTCATGTACCTCAGATCAGGTTGATAACTCAGAGGACTTCGACGCCAACACGGTGAAGGATTTATTTATTGAACCGGACGACACTCACGTCGTCGTACTTGTCAACGTAGGCCTGTTTGATCTCCTGACGCTGATCTGAGCTCCGGTTGGCCAGGATGTCGATGATGGCCTGCTCATCAGTTCCTGAAGACAAACAAGATCAAATCATGACTGTTGCAGAGGGAGTTAGTAGAATTAGAACGTTTCCGTTCATGTCTCCAACCTACCGAAGCCTTTGCAGGCTTTACGGATGGCCTTGATGTCAGCGAGGACGTTGAAATCCTCGTAAGGCACAATGGTGGGCTGGAAGGACAAAACACAGCGTGGAATGTTAACACATGTTCAAGCTCAATGGAAGGATGAGATCAATCTGCCCAGATTGAAGCCGCAAACAACAACAAACAGGTTTGAAATGATTGACAGGTCATGCATGCAGACGCCCTTGTTGTGCACGTCCCAGACACCCTGTAGGACGTCTCCAGGGACGTCACCTTGACCATTAAAATGCCACTCCAGATATCGGTTAATACTTCTCAGACAGGGATTTGAGGCTGCTCCCGATTGGTCAGGTTCAACATGCATTAGTAGATTTATTCTCAGTCGGCACCGAAGTTACAAGATTTAAGTTGATTTGATTTATGATCAACACCTGCTCAGCTCCGCCTGCAGAGATACTTTGGTTGATTATATTACAAAGACCATTGTTGAAGTTGAAGCTGAGGCCTTCATCACAGTGGTACAGGAGCAGCTGGGTGGGGGAAGGGATGATGCTGACACGATTCCTGGTTGAGGAATTCAGGGCCAGAAGACTTTAAACAAACGTTGTGGGGCCTCAGTCCAGGGTCCAACAGCGGCTTTAAAATCCCACTAATTAAAGTTGAATTTTGGTTTTCTTTGGCAGAAACAAAGCAGAAGTTTGTGGTTCAAAGGTTTGGAGAAGAGGAGGTCACAGGAGAATGTGTCACTTCTCTTGGAGCTGCCTGATTCATCAGCCAGTCGTTCTGTCGAGTCTTTGTTCGGGGTTTCATTCATAAAACATGTTTATTTATACGACTTCCATCAGGTTGGTTTTATTCCAACGTCAACAACGAGACATAAAGGAGCAATGCACCAACACTAATTGGACAAGCCGATTCATCCAGGGATCTAACGGATCTAACGGAGGGGGATGCAGCCAGTCCGCAGGGGAGTGGCTCCGTCCGGACACGTCGTTATGAGACGTTACATTTAAAGACGCAGCGAATAAAGAACCCGCAGCTCTTCGTTCCCACCGGGACAACAATAATAATATAATAATAATGACCCGGTCCGGAGGCGGTGCCGAACACGGAGCCGCGGTTCGATCCATCAAACACATGATCGGATCGGAGATCTGCGGCCCCGCAGGACCCGATCCCGATCCCGATGAATGGCCTGAATAAAATCTGAAACTCTCCGATTCATCCAACAGAAACTCTCCGACACCGACGGAGGTTTCAGATTTACGACACCTACTTGACAGTTGCCCATTTTCGGGGATGTTTTCCGGATTCAAGCGGCCGATCTGGTGGGAAGAAAGTCGGGTGCTGGTTTGGATGTCTCGTCCTGATCAAGCTGCGGCACCGGAACCCGTGTGTGACGTCACCACGGAGCGTGCCACCGTCCGGTTAACCATTTAAACACCCGGTCACAAGGACGAGGGGGGGCACGTTCTGCACACACAAATAGACACATACAGTACACGTGTGTTCACATCAAATACACTCTCATATACACAGTTAAAGTCTCCAGGGAGCTTCACAGGTTTTCCACATTCTTGGAAATTGCATTGGATATCAGAAGAACCCATTTAGCTCTTATACTCTCTGTACTATATACTTCATTTATCAGATAAAAGATAAGGAATATAAAGATGAACCCAGATGTAATTCCCCAACTTTAAATATCAGTGTGATTTAATTGCAAAAATCATTTTCAAGGATTGTTGAACAAAACAAACTCATTAAGTTGTTGGATGCTTCCCCCCTGTATTATTGTAAGAAGGCTGTGAGTCTGTCTCCTGCTGCAGGTAGCAAATCATGTTGTTGGGAATAAAAGTCTCACTTGTTTTTCAATCTGTTTCCTACTTCACTGTTCATTTCTTGTATTTATCTGTATCAACAATATGCTGCCAACGTATCTCAGGGAGCCTTGCAGCTCTTCTTTGCAGTTGGAAGGTGACCCCCCCCCCCCGACCCCCCTGCATCCTTTATCACGGATCTGGGAAGGAAACAAAGGCAGCATTGACAAGCTGAATGAACAGGCTGCAATATGCTGGCTCATTCAGACTTGTGTTATGACCTCAAACACCATTTGTTTCGACTCCGACCAGCTCCGACCGTTGATAATAAGCACAGACAGACGTTTACGTTTCAGCTGTTCAGAGGACTCGTGAAACATGTGTGAAGGAGGTCAGGTTGGAGTTTTACTTACAACAACAGTTCTGGGCTGCAGAGAACTGCAGGAAGCAACAATGGCCTCATTTATTGACTTAAACCTCAGTGGGAATTTGTCTGAAATCTAAAGTACATAAAAAACGCTCCTCTGTTGCTTCCACAGTGCAGGATGGAAACACCTGATATGTTATTGTTAAAATAACCGGAGAGGTTGAACAAGGTGCCAGCTCTGTTCCTGGAGATATTAAAGAGAGAGAACACATTCATCAGAATTATTGCATAAATAAAAATATTCTGAAGGAGACCCTAAAGCTGCAGAAAGACAGAGATCTTCCTGTGCATGCAAAACTTTAGTTGCATGGATCCCTGCATGATAAACTTCTTCACCTGCTCCTGAAGAAACATCCATCCGGCTGTGCCCAGAGGTCCCAGCATCAGACTCCCTGTCACCCCCCAGGTAGACGGATCATTGTGCTTTCAGAGACGTGTGAAACCACCAGTCAACATGCAAATATGATCAGTTGTATCTTTACAACTAATGTTTCCCTGCAGCTTTGAGACGAGAGACCTTTGACATCAAGTTCTTTACTTAAAGCTGCATGTTGCCTTAAACTAACCTGTTCTTCTTCTGTGGTATTTCTACTCTGCTTGGTACTTTGACTCAACAGAGGAGAACCTCTCTGGTTGATTCTGTGTTCCACAATGGTCAAATCATTACAGAGTGTGGAGCAACACCACCATCTAGTGTTCAAAGCTACTAACTACAGTTCTGCATTTTATCCTCCTGTCAGAAAAAAACAGTCAATGGGTTGATGCTGCTGACAAACACTGTGAAGGTCCAAAGGTCAAAGGTCCAGCATCTCCAACTTATAGCAGAGTTGTGAAACATTGGAATCTGATCAGCTGGGAGGAAGAAGAAGAAGCAGAAATCCAGTTAAATCCACTAAAATGATAAAAAAGAAAAATTTGTAAATAAACTGTAGTAAATATAGAAATAAATGAATATATAAGAAACAGAACTAATTTATTTCATTATCAAAATGTATATATTTAGTATTTATTTATTTGATAAATTAGACATTTATGACATTTATTTTTTAATAATTTATTATATATTTGATTTATTATTGATTCATTGATTTTTTTGATTTTATGCATTTGTCATTTTTGGGTTCCCATACTGTGACTGAACGTGCATACAACAGCATTAAATCTGATAAAGTCAAATTTCATAGACTCTCTCTATCAGAAACTTTCATCAGATACACGGTGATGTCATCAGATACATGGTGATGATGTCATCAGATACATGGTGATGATGTCATCAGATACACGGTGATGATGTCATCAGATACACGGTGATGTCATCACATTACACTGAGGTTTACATGCTCAAAGTAAAACTCTATTTGTGAAATAACTCAATGAATCTGTTTTGTACCTCTGACGGTGTCGTCATCCACTGGAGGAACATTCTCTCCCACTGTAGTGGAGCCCACGCAGGTTGTAGTATCTGATGACTCATGTTCTCCGCTGTAGCCCCCCCCCCCCCCCCCCCCCCCCCCAAGGCCTCCTGAGAGTGGAGGTGTGTGTTGGTATTATCATGACCTGTCAATCCATTCTTGATTGAAAGGTCACCCTGAGGGGAAGTGAGAAAACGTCTCTATTTGACCTCAGAGGACGATACCGTGTTGGGTGTCCACATACTTTTGGTCTCGTATCACTTTGTTCATATCATACTTGGTGTCTTGTATATCATCTCTTACCTGATCTTATTGTGTAACACCTGACATGCTCTGACCTTCACTATGAATGAGTTGATGACTCACGTCGGTCCCTGAGACAAGAGGCCGCCTGGAAGCATCACTCAGCCGCCTGCGTGCGACCTGAGGCAGACACGATGAAGACAAGGCAGAGCGACCCTCCCAAAGTCGCTATAATTGAGTGATGAAGAGCTCTGACGTCAAATGAAAGCCCAGTTTTTACTGAATGAACGTTCACTTCGCCTTCATTCACACACGCCGGCATGATGGTGACTCACCAGCGTCCTGGCCTCGGGCTTTGTGCTGCTGCTGCTGCTGCTGCTGCTGGGAAAGATGAAGAGTGACGATGGTGAGTAATATATAATAAATACAAATAATAATGATAACAGTATGATAGTCAGAATCATCGTCGTGGGTGTAGATTTGTCACCGCCACCCTCCTCTTCCTCCCCTGTACTTCTTTAACTTGTTTACACGTTAACATGTTTAGGAGCTGATTTGTGATTTGGAATCACGTTGAGACTCCACATGAGTTCTCCCGCCACTAGGGGGCGGTCAACACCTTGTTTCCTTCATTAACACACAATATTTAATATTAAAAAACAGATGAACTAATTAACATTATCGGTATTTATAACAATAATAATAAGATACATTAAGCACCACCAGGGTTTGATTTCAACATATAGAACATGAGACAGAAGTTATTCATCTGGCTGCAAAACAAATTCTCCTCCAGGGTCAAGAAACTTTATCTTGTCCGTTCTTTATTTGACTTGAAGTCCGTTGTCCCATTTGTTGGTTTTCTTGTTCTGAATAGTTTATAGTTTCCTCATGATGCTCCTTCAACCTGTCTTTCTTTCTTTCTTTCTTTCTTCCAAGTTCCTCCCTTGAAAAAGGACGATGAGCATCTGCAAACAGAAAAGAGACTGTTAGGACACACGGAAGCTTTTCTACATCTCAGACAGAAACCACAAACAAGATGTGTGTGTGTGTGTGTGTGTGTGTGTGTGTGTGTGTGTGTGTGTGTGTGTGTGTGTGTGACTGTGTGTGTGAGTGTGTGTGTGTGTGTGTGTGTGTGTGTCCTTCAGCCGGTCTGTCTTCCGAATTATTGTCTGACAGAAGCAAAAGGAGGATTTCTTCTCCTCTCAGCACACACAGGGTCTGAAGTTCTCCCCCTAATTGGGAGGGATGTGTCATCCGTTCGCAGTTAATCACAGCGACGTGAGGACAGAAGAGCCGCCAG
>CAAKHC010015951.1:0-12433 GCA_901007825.1 Macroramphosus scolopax | reverse complement strand
GTCAGTGATGGTTAGATTACGTCTGTAAATCCCTCTCACGATACAGGATCATTTGGGCAGGTATACACCTCCGTCCAAACTCCAGCCAAGAACGTCGCTCCGATCGCCTGGAGCCTGAGCAGAAATCCTCCTGATAATCTCCCCGGGTGGAGTCGGCATTAGAGGGCTGCAGCACAAAAGCTGTGGGTGCCGGTTGCATTAGATTTACTCAGCCAGATATTTCATGCATGAAAATATGGGAATCTTTTATTTTCAGAAGTTGGCGTGGAGGTGAAACAAATGTCTTTCAGTAAATCCTCCAGCTTTCATCCAAACATGGAAACTAGCCACGTTTCGGTTTCTTTTTGTCTCATCACTCACTTTCACGTTAACAGCATTTATTGAAATAACCAGTCCAAAAATCAATTATCAATAAGACACCAACATCTGATGTGTGTTTGTTGCTGTAGGAAACAACCTGAACCATCACTAGATGTTTCAGTGGAGGTTGTCACACCGCCTGAAGCTGTTTATCCGTCTGAAAAGACATTTAATATGTTTCCTTTCTTCCAGGAATGATTTATTAAGAAGATGAATAACTAGAAAACAATATTTCTTTAGATGTAAGAAGCTTCAATAACAAGCTACATGTGTCTTATTTTCTCGGTACGAGGAGACTTGCAGATTGGAAATACAAAACACTTGTAGTGAGGACTGATCAAAGTCCCGGTGGGAAGGAGCAGGAGCACTCCGTGGATTTCACCGAGGCTCCTCAGGATGCATCATTGTGCTTCAGCCCACAAACAGATGAACAGCTAATTAAACATCTGTCTACTGATACAGTTTATATGATATTTCATTCAATTGAGATGAGAATAAACAGATAAATACTCTCTAAATTCTCCATTCTGAGTTTCCATCTGCCTCGGAGTGACCACACCAGTAGGTCTCTGCTGGTTCCTCATCAAAGCAGGGTAACATTTAGCTCCCCAGATGTGACCTCTGCTTTAATATCTTGGGTTTTTTGACTCTCCGGGGTTTCCCTGCACAGTGCCCTCATCTCATCTCGGGCTGCCCTGCTACTGTGTGGGAGCGGCTGGCTGGAGAGAGGATCTGCAGGGAACCGAGGGTGAATGACAGCGAGGCAGCTGCAGTGGTCCCCTCCCAGCTGTACTTTTAACCAGTGAGCTACTGGGGGCTGAGTTCACTGCCGCCTCCGGGACGTGCTGTTGAACTCAAGCTGTTACCGAGATAAACAGGGAAAAATGTTCCCTCTGCTTTCCCAACATGAATAGATGGAGTTTAATTCATCGTCCTGGTCGTTGACATGAGAAATCTGACGAAAACACATCCTCTAACACACACGTCCTGTAGGGAGGGGCCTGAAGATATTATACGTTTGACTATGTAGAGGCCACGATACATCACAGTATTCTGTGTGACAGCGAAGGCATCGCACAACTTAAAAACTTTTAAAATTTGAGGCCCACAGAGATGATTAAGGTAGAATAAAATACTGAGTTTCTAGGAGTTATAAATGAATGCAAAAAAAACAAACAGAAAGTCGAGTCAAAGGTCAACAGAGAGAACAAGTTAGCGTAACACAGACGGACTGAAGCACTTTGTCTTCTTCTAATCTGGGTTTATTGGGCGGACTACAATGTTTGCTAAAGGTGAGGGAGCGAGGGGAGACGGTGATTCAATCACAGGGATCCTGCGCTGTCCCGCTGCAGACATCGTTATCGCTCATCAGGCGGACGCAGCCGAACTCTTCCATGCAGGTCAGACATTAACCTGTCAAACTTCGTTCTCTGCAGTTTGTTTTATTCATCAGCTACATGACCGAGTTAGATTCATTGCTCTTGTTCCAAACTTCATTTGACCTTATTGTCTTACAGTACGTTTCCACCCTAAAGCCAATATATAATAAAAATGAATTACTGTACAGCCTTTATTTGAAAGCAATCTCTTCTCTGTCTAATAGTTCTCCTGATAGCATCGGGGAGACGCTGGATGGGAGACGTCATGCTTCACGGAGGCGCGAGTGTTCAGCTCAGTGATTTGCTTCGACCTGATTGCACCTGAGAACCGACTGGAGCTCATCAAATCAAGCCGGTGTAAATCTCACACACCCTTTCATGACGGTGCCATCGGCAGCTCTCCCCTGAGGCCGAACCTAAACACCAGCATGAATGACGACTGACTGAAGGTGAGGAAAACAATGGGGATCAATCACTTTATAAGCTGGGAGGAGTTTTTAAAACTCCATTATTGCTGCAACACGACAGCGTGAGGGCGCCCGAGATAACTGATCAGTCGAAAGTTGATAAATAAGAACAGATTCTATTTCTAACCGGGGACGCTGGGGAGCCGCCGCTCGGGGAGGCAGACACATCAAATACATTTAAACTGGATAATTTACCCTTTTTTACTTTCGGCTATTATTTCACGGTATTCTATGGGAACGCTGAGCGGAGGGGGATCGCTGCATGGAAACCCACGAAAAAACCCGCTCTAATTAAGCTAATAAACAAATAGAAGCCTTAGGGGACGCACTAATATAGCCTCGTGGACGAATGTAATTTATAAAGATCACAGTTCTTCGCCGTTGATTAGCTTAACAGCCGGCTCATTTATTATCGGAGCACCCGGAGGTCAGCGGGGCCGAGACCCGGAGGAACCGGCGGCGCCGTGGGTCTAATGAACGCAACAACTTCTCTCTGTCTTTAAAGTCCAAGATGTTGCTCAGCATCTTATTCGCCACGTAGCATCCATCTTCATTATTGGGCCTGCGGGACATTAATTATGCTGCTTATCTCAGGACTGAAAACAGGTAACAGAGACGAACACGGAGCCGCCGCCGCCGCCGCTGCTGTTTAACATGGAGCGGCGGGTTCAGTCGTGTTTGTTCTATCGATGATTCCAGAACTGAGACCGACTACAACACGTTTGCTCGTCTCCGCGTCTTCTTGTGTTGAACGTCTCACATTAGGTGCGACGGCGCCTCATCTTCTTTGCTGTTGTTTTCATCGCCATGTCTCAGCAGGTGTATACGCACACGATTAATTAAAAAGAGTGTCGATTGATGGGGGTGGAAATCAAGCTTGTGCCTACAAAGTGATGATGGAGATTTATAAAAAGAGGACGTGTGCATGCAGCTTCATAAATCAAAAACAGAGTGTGTGCACGCAGATTTCTGCCAGGTTTGACTCGTGAATCTACACAGTTTAATGCATCTGGCGTTCTGCACTCTTTGAACCCTCTGCTACTCCCACTCTTTGTCTGACTGGTGCACTAACAGCTGTTTTTTGTGTTGCGGACTTGACAGTGCCAATAGTGTGATGGAGACTTCCTAGAGAAATGTACAACCCCACTCAATTCATCAGTCTGTTCGTGCACGATAATGGCAGGACCCTCTTTGTGTGGGCTGATTGAATTTGAGCTGAGCCTTTTGTGCCGGAGCCTCGTTCCCATGCATGCTATTGTCGAACGCCCCTCCTCCTCCTCTGTCTTCTCCGAGACAGCCTCTGATTTACGCCGTTTCTCCAGGTAAGCAGGTGTCACTTCTATTCCTGAAGCGGGTATAAAAACACGCTCCATAGATAGACCAGATGTCCCCGTTTGAATGATGGAGAAAGGCTTCCCGTGTTGTTTGTTACCTCCGCGCTGGCACCAGATGACAAATAAATGACTGCATGTAAAGCCGAGGCAGAGGCCCCGGTGATGAGCACAGAGAGGCAGATAGATAAGGTAAATCAAGACCCGGAGGAAGTGGAGCATTTAATTGCCCTGAAAGACGTGTCGACGTGGGCTGTGAGGCTTTGTGCGGCCTGTCATATACAGTAGGATGATGATGAGGTATGTTTGCTTTGACATGTTAATTCCTTAAATTAGAACATTGTTTATGTAACAGCTCAGAGAATCTGTCACAGGCCTTTTTCTGTACGTGAAGTCGAGCACGGCAGAACTTCACCGTCGTCAACAACAAGAGTTGCCTGCGAGGTGCGAGTGAACACTCTGGTTATATATTAAACATGGTTACTCCCTCTAAAATATGAGCAAAGAAAAACAATGTAGGACGTTTGTTTTACAGTAAAAAAAAAAATCAATTTTCTCTTCCTTCTCATGTTTTACCTTCACATAGCCTCAGAGAAGTTTTTCAAATGATAAAAGCGGAATTATCTCCCGACTGCTCGCTGCAACAGGAAATAATAATAATTAGAGTCCCTGATTTAATTCGGAGAAAAGAGACTGAATGTCCTAAATTAAGCTTGAATGAGAGACGAGTTACAAATTTATAAATTAGATTTTGCGCCTCGGAAGAAGCAACAAAAAAAAAGTAGGTCCTTTACTTACTTTTTAAAGATTGCTTTCACTTTCATTATTCAAAGCCACACGAGCAAACGGATTACCTCATCCTCCAAAAAAGGAGATGTTAAACCTCTCAGTGATTGTATAATTCCCTTTCATCTTCAGAGGCGAGGAGATGGAATGATTAAACAAAGACTCACTAATATCCACGGCGGCTGTTGACATGCGACCTCAGATGTGCAACATTCTCATTAAAGAATCATGCGGGTTTTTTCTCTTACACTCCTTTTTTTTTATCCACAGCGTGAGATGATCAAGATGCAGAGTGATGATAGTTGACGTCTCACTACGTCTCAGATATATTTTAGTAAATGTGGTGTTAAAGAAGCGGCGTCACCGGCTCAGCAGGTCTCTGTTTTTCGGTACCGGGTTGTAGCAGAAGAGCAAGCTGATGTCGATTCACAGCAGCGTCGGACGGAAGTGTTGCTAACACAACATGAAGGATATGAAAAATCATTATACTTCTGGTCACACGCTGCATTATTAATGTGCTCCAACTAGCTGCAGTCGTATGCAGATTTTCTGCAAGGCCAGTGTGCACCATCAAACATTATTTTGGAATGCTGAGCGTCACACATTCATCACACTGTAACTACCGCAGCCAGATTTACCGGGGCAGCATTGTTTTGTTCGATTCCCAAGAGGGTTGGAGGTAAGGATTAATTTGCTGCATCTGTCGGACTCGTGCTGGCACCGCTGATAGTGACCGTGCCAGGACGGGACTCTTCCCTCACCATTGTCCTCTGTGTCGCCACTGAGCCCCTCTTGTTGCTCTGCCAAAAGACCTCTTTCAACTGGATCTACTGTGTCATTGTTGTGCCCCTTTGGCTTTGTACCGAGACTGCCTGCTCTGACTGTGAGCTTCAGGCCGGGCCTCCACTTCCTTTGGATCCCTCTTGACCTGGGAGGGAGCCCTGAATGTTCGGGATCACGTCCAATGGGAACACTGGATGTGATCCATGTCCAATGTTCATGAGGTCAGGCGCAGTGGTTTAACATGGGAATACGAGTGTTAGCTTGTGTTAGCGTAAACAGCTTCTCTCTCTAATGCACGACGGCACACAGCCGTATGAAACCCAATAAAACTGTTCACAGGTTTACATTGTCAGTATATTAAATCGATAATACTGATAAATACAGATAAACAAAAGACTGCACGGCAGAAACTGTTGTCATCTTACCTTTTCTGTGGACTGTGAGGTACCAAAGAAGATCGGGATGAAGGCGAGCCAGATGATGCAGGTGGTGTACATTGTAAAACCAATGGGTTTGGCCTCGTTGAAGGTCTCCGGCACCCCTCTGGTCTTTATGGCGTAGACCGTACAGGTGACCATTAGCAGCATGCTGTAGCCGAGCAGGCAGATCAGCGACAGGTCGGAGATGTCGCACTTGAGCACGCCGCGAGCCTGCACCGGGTTGGACGTCCGCTGGTCCTCGTAGTCGATGATGGCCTTGGAGGGGTCCACGCCGAACCAGATGCACACGCCGAGCAGCTGCACGGAAGCCAGCGTGAAGGTGATGATAAGCTGCGAGGCTTGAGAGATGAATCTGGGCGCGCTCACTGACATTGAACCCTGCTCAAAGATGCGGTAAATACGATTGGTTTTGGTGAGCAGGGCAGCATAGCTGATGCTCATGCCGAGGCCCAAGAAGATCCTCCGGAGGGAGCAGATCCCTACATCGGGAGTGGAGATCATCAGGAAAGTCGTGGCGTAACAGAGGAAGATGCCAGTTAACAGCACGTAGCTCAGCTCTCGCCCCGATGCTTTCACAATGGGGGTGTCGTTGTAGCGGATGAAGGTGACCACCACAAATATGGTGGCCATGATGCCGACGACCGCGATGAGAACAGGGATTACCGCCCACGGGGAACTCCACTCCAGCTTCACAATGGGGATTGGACCGCAGCCCGTGTGATTCTCATTGGGCCGCAAATCAAAGCGGCACATCTTACACGTGTAGGTGTCCGCCTGGTATTGATAGCCGTCGCATCTCTCGCAGTGCCAACAGCAGTGGATGCCCTTCACAATCTTCTTGCGCTCGCCGGGCTGACAGGGCTGGCTGCAGATGGAGGAAGGGATCTGATGGACGGCGCCGGGCCACTGCATCGAAGGAACCTGCGGGGGAGGCGGCGGACATGAGGACACATTGAGCAAAACCAGGAGGGATGACAACAGTGTAGAAAGCGGCCTCTTTCCTTTAAAACGGTAGCATGCAGGGGCAGTTATGCTTTATCGATCCAGAAGAATGGTCGGACCCCCCCGGAGCTCAAACACAATCTAAAGGGTGATTTCGTGCTCCACTCTGTACGGTTACGACCTCAGTGGAAGAAGCTGTACACTCCCATGTACCTAGGTTTTATTTCATTATTTGGGTGGGAGGTAGGAGAGGTCAAACCAGGGGTCAGGTGAAACGTCCCTGCTCGAGTCAGCAGAATTCTTCAATGGGAGGTCAAATTAGCCGAAGGGCAGGACACTGGAGGAGCAGGGGAACCCGTCGAGGCTCTGCAGGGAACTGCTTTGGATAATAGTTGTTTCACAAATCAATACTCAGCTGTCTACTATCACAGGAACACAGATAAATTCAGCCTCGGCGCACCACCGTCCTTTGTAGATTTCCCACTTTTACAAGCAAACACGCAGAGATAAATTACATGTGTCATCTTGAAACGCTCTCCTCTCTCTTTAATGTTTTGTTAGCATGGCTGTTCAAAGCCGGTACATTTGTCTCTAAATGTGCATTTAATTAAGAAAACAAAGCACACTAATTAAATAAAGCCGGGTTTTAGACTCTGAGGCTCCGCAGCAGGTGCCCGACTGTCCACAGCACATGTTGTTGAAAGAGGTAAGGAAGACAAAGCTCCTCTCAAGCTGCTTCATGTGCTCAATTGTAATCTCTCCTGCCTGCCCAGGGCCTCTTCTTCATTTTGTCAAAACATAATTTGTCTGGTTCCTTTATGTAATTTACTGTTATAATACCGTTACTCCATCAACGCCCGCTGCCCACCGTATTGTTTCTGGAGAGATGGTATTAAATATGTCTGTCCTTCAGCTCTCGTGGCTTCCCTCTTCATCACAGTCTGCCCTGTTAATCATTTAAAGGGCCCCCTGGATATTTATACCTTTGAAGATGGCACTAACTGCTATCAAATGGTTTGGGAGGAGTTAGTGAGCAAACACGCAGCTGCCGAGCTCGAGGAAAACAACATTTGTGAGAAGGATTTTCAAATCGAAAAAAAAAAAACACAAAACCCCTCCGCTTGTAGGCTGAACGCTTTAAATCCCTGCGTGTGGGAACGTGTGGATGCAGGGAAGAAGAAAAAAAAAGGGCAGCGCTTACGGTAAGATGGAGCTGATCCGTCCAGTGGCCGATGATTTTGTATTCAGCCGTGTGGTTGTGGATTTGGTATTGATAGATCTCGTAGCGCCCGGGGGCATCCCCGTTCTCGTTGAAGAGCACCGGGTTGCCGGCGATGCCTAGATGAGAAAATAATCACACTGTTTACTGCACAGTTACGGGGGCCTATTTCCTGTGAAGTGAGCATGAATCTGTGGAAGCAAAAACAAATGTGTGTGTCATTGTTATTACAGTTATTGTGGTACATTAGAAGCTGAAATGAGGCTTGTGAGTATGCAACCTTTCTCTTTATTCCTTTTTAATTTTGCCCCGATGGGCTCGGAAGCTAATCTCAGCTGCTGCAGGAGATGTTTCCCCTCATGAACACATGCAGGTGTTCGCTCACGCGTGCTGACGTGGAGTCGCTGTCAGACTCCAGACGTCTGAATCACTCCACGAATATCTGGTTAGTTTAGGGATTCACATAGCTCCGGTGTTTAGTGCATTAACAGCTGTTTGCACCGATTAGAGAAACTATTGGCCACCACCATTGTGGGCTGGCGGGGGGGGGGGGGGGGGGAGGGGGATTAACAACGAGGATGTTATCTTCCCACATTGCTCAAACAGCCATGAAAGGAAGTGGCAGAAAACTGGTGACAAGCGTGAAATGAGACTGTTGAAGCCATACAGGGTTTTCCTAAGTTGAAATACTTATTCCCTTAAAATCCGCGTGGTTTTTACAGAACGTTGTGATAACGTCGCTCCCGAGGGGTGAAGGCCACACAAAGCATCCCGCTGCCCGAAGGACTCAGCTGCTGATGCAAAATCTAGCAATCTGTTATTCTGTAATACGTCGTAAATTTAGCTATACAGGCGCTTTACGCTGCCGGAGTTTGACACTAAGTCAGATGCAACACGGCTCTTCTCCGATAATGTGGTCGTGCGGCAGGAAGCGAACGGTCGCTGCACCGGCCGAGCTCATTGCTGCGTCAGTGGTGTCGACAGATCGGTTATCTTTTATCTATTTATTTTTAACTATCATGACATTTCACCGCCGTCGACAGTAAATGATTGTATTTATTTAAAACTAAGTAAAAGCTGAGCTGCTTGTAGAAGAAGTCACTAACATGCATTGAGTCTGTTGGACAAAGTCTTGCTGGGTTTAAAATACTTTTGGCTAATAGAATAATTAATAGATAGGATATAATTCGTCCATTGATCCTCGCCTGGGGGCACGAACATGAAGATGGTGGTGGCAAACTGATTAAAATCACCTGAATAAATAACTATTATTATTAAATCCCCCTGTATACCTCCATACCTTGACCCCCCCCCAGGTCTGCTACTGTGAAACATCCACAAAGTCGGGCTGTGTGCTCACAAAGAACCTTTCTGCACAACAGGGCAGCCACGGAGGTTTCAATTGACCCGCTCTTGACCTCCAGTACAATTCTCTCCCAGTTCACGCCGCCTGCCCAAGGTGTCCTCTGCTCCACCGCTGTGATAACAAGGTATCTGTGTGTGCGTGCTGTAACCGGGTGTCATGTGGGAGGCACGGCGAGGATTCTCTATAATCTAAACCGCTCAGAACCCCGACGAGCCCGACTGACAGTCCGATGATCCGTTTAATCATGTTTGTCTCTTCGGACGCAGAATGAGGAAACGTTACATCTAATTTGCTTTTCCATCAACTTTCACACACGTCTTAGAATCACTGATGAAAGCTTACTGTTAGTCCACATGGTTTAGAATTAAGTCTCCCAAAACACAACGAGCTCCCAGGTTAAGAACTAAAGTGTAAACACGGCCAATTGCTGCTGAAGTTTTTTTTTTTTTTTCTTCGCTCTTTGTTTCAACGCCGGAGGATGCGGCGCCCTAATCCACATCTTGATGAGTCAGCGCGGCTGGATTACGGCGTTGCCACTTTGCTCAGCCCTGCCTCGGTGACAATGCCGCCCCCACCACAAAGCAGTTAGTGATCATGGGAGGATTACAGTGACTCTGTGAAGCGGAGAGGAATTATGTTTATATAAAAACACATTAAGCACAGCGACACCGTCACATTTTCTGCCAAAGATTGTAATCGAGCCAGATTTTTTTTTACAAGGTCTTTGAAGAGGTTTGTCTTCCTCCGTCACAGGCGGGGGGGTTGGTGAGCTTGAGCCTGTACAATGGACACCACCATCACTGAAAGAGGAGATATAGACCCCCTTTTTAAATAATATAGTAGCAGTTGGTCAGTGTGAGAACGTCCAACAGAGTTATTGAATCATTAGTCTCATTAGACTGGAACTCTGTTGAATAATCAAGTTAATAACAACCTTCCTCACATCAATAACAAGCACATGATCAAACAATCATATATATTCCAAAAGCATCGACGAGGCCGGTGCATCCTGAGTGGTCAACGTCTGAGCTGCAGATGAGGAATTAGACTGTCATGTGGCACAGACTGCTCGTCTAAAGAGTCCGCTGACTAGCCAGGTTGGTAATGAGTTCCACGGGGGCCCCCGCCACCGCTGCAGTGGGCCGTGCACTAATGTGACGAGGTGCCCCGAGGTCGCACATGTGTGTACCGAAGGCGACTTGTTAGTTCGTCGCCTCGTGTGTGCACACAAGGAGCGTCGGGGATTAATCAAGTGCTTGTAATTACACGTAATATTTAATGACTGTTGTATCGCCCTCCCCCCTCCCCCCTCCTCCCTTCTACTCTTCCACCGCACACACACACACACCTGAAGAATTACCGAGTGTGATCATTAATCCAACATGTGCCGGTTCCGCTCCGACGCACATCCAGGACACCTTGGCGAGTGGAAGCACAGCTTGCTGCCCTCGACACCGGTCATTAACTCTTAATGACCTCTACACAGGCAGGTCACGCCGAATTTAACTCCCGTCCACTCCGTTCCTGAAGTCTCGTCTCACATGTGAATGAAGCACTCAGTCATACGATGCACGAAGAGGTTTGGGAGACAATTTAGAGAAGGACAATATTTTGGATACAAATGATGGTCATGCATGATACATTAAGGTCAGCTGCTAGTGAAGTCTTGATAAAAATAGACAAGGGAGACACTTATTACCGTCCTCTAATGGTTAACATGGTCAATCAAGCATGATGAAGGTTTCCACAGTTCTAGGTTCATGTTTATTTTTCATGTTTATTTGTTGTGTTGGCCTCTGGATCGTCTGCTTGGCCTATATACTGTATATAAATGTGTTGTTCTTAATGTAAATAACATTGTATTTTCTATACAAATAAAGGTGCTTCATAAATAAACCTAATTAATGCAACCTAACTGCTTTTAAACAGGAAAATTATCAGAAAATAATCCATTCATGTAGATATTTTTTCGCCTTTGCACCCTCCCTGCAGGCTCCCTCACACCCCCACTGCTCATCCAGGTTGTCACTCTTCTCATCCCTGTCTGAATTGACAGCAGATTGAAATATGGATACATCTCTTTCACATATATATATATATATACTGTATATATATACTGTACATACACAGTATAATCTTGTTTCAAGTTCAGGCTGCTCTTTTGTAGGTGCACATCTAAAGGAAAGTTTTAGTCTCCCTAAGGTGACGTAATCAGAAACCCCACGATGATGCAACGTCTTTACACATTTATACTAACAGGGCTTTTCTCTTAGCTTCTCCACAATGAAGACGTGAAGGAGCAAAACGAGGTGGATGGAAAAACCTGGAGAGCTTGTTTCTGTCCCCGGCGGGACGGACGGCAGAAAGGCCATTTCTCTTTAGTCCAGTGACAGAGCATTAAAAAAAAAAAAAAAAATCTCTTTCTCTGATGTGAAAGCAAGAGACATGAAACACTGATGGAGCTTCAGTCAGCTGCTATTGAAGACTCTTGAATACACATTGAATACAGAGGTGGCGACAAGAAAAGGAGGAAGTGTAAAGGTGAATCTTCTGCTTCTTTTGGCCGATGCAGAAATGGAGCATTTGAAAAGTTGATTTAAAATAAAGAGCTACAACATCAGACTGTGAAAATATGACAAGAGAGAAACGTTAGAAAGGAGGGCGAGGCAGAGCGTCCCAGTTAAGAAAATACCTTCGCCAGACGACTTTTCCTCTCTTCTTAAAGGTTATCTGTCATCAGCTGGCGTACTGGGTCCCCCGTTGAGACCCTGACAGTCTACTGAGATATCACAGATAAATGGTTTTGTGAGCGTGCCAGCAGCGCGGCCGGCTCACCGTGAGCCTCTAATTTCATCTGGGGTTTGTTTTTTTTTGAAAGAAGCTCTTTGACATTTTGATCTTTATCAACTGAGCTCCACCTCCGTGTGCAACCCAATATTTGCCGTGGACGTGGTCGCACGCCGTTCTCCCGAGGAGGAAATATACAACAGATGTCCACTAAAACTGCTGACAATAAACAGAAATGTGTAACAATAGATTCTCGCCGGCTCAACGCTTCATCACAACAACAAGAAAAAAGTGACCTACTTTTACAAAAAAAATCTGTCGACTGCTTCTTTGTTTGTGAAGGAAACGGGGATGACTGCTCCATTTGTTTACTGGTGCGTGGCGTATACTAATATCACAGAGATAAAACTTCAAATATAATACACAGACCGGCGAGTCTCCGTCTCAGCACTTAGGTTTGGATTCATCAGCACACTTTTCAACATACTGCTGGGCGCTGATGCAATTAGCCGGAGTGGAGTGTAACCTCAAGGAGTCTAACCCCCCCCCCCCCCCCCCCCCCCCCCCCGGTGT
>CAAKHC010015947.1:0-13959 GCA_901007825.1 Macroramphosus scolopax | reverse complement strand
TGCTATATCCAATCAGACACTTCCTCTCGTGCATGTGTGTGTGTGTGTGTGTGTGTGTGTGTCTGTGTGTGTGTGTGTCCGTGCTCCCTGCATGTGTTGTTTTGGGTCGACTGCAACTGTCAGGACAACGAGCGGTCTGATCTGCACCTGCCACTGACACAGCAAATGTACGTCTGCACACACACACTCAGCCGGCCGGCATAACAGACACACGGAGCCGAGCGTCCAACTGACCGACTGCAAGGCATGCTGGGAGACCGACCTGAGGGTCTGCAGGTGACTGCATGACGCACCCACTTGCAAACTTCTAAAACTTTTATATGAACAGTGAGGTGTAGTTCTGGTGACAGGAGCGATCAGTGTGTGTTTAAATAATCAGACTACAGTTGATACGTCCTGCAACCGTCGCCAACCCCTCTGCTCACGGTCAGGGGAGGAGTGCGTCCCTCCCTGATCAGATCTAGTGAAGGAAGTTGTGATGAGTTGTATTGCTGTTTCTTTCTCTCCTCCTTCCCTGTAAATCCTTAATTATCAGCTTATTTCAATGGGTTTGAATTAAAACATTAACAGACTCCATATTGATAAAAACCTAAACTAAGAGCTTCCATGATGAAGAGAAGACACAGAAAGTGAAGTTGAGACATTTGAAACATCCACGTGAGCTTTATGACAACATGTCATCTGTTGTGTCTCACTGTAACCACACACTGCAGGCTGGATGTTGATTGACAGGCGGGGCAGGTGTGGCCGATCTGTGGCAGTGTCCCACCTGTCGACCCCCCCCCCACACACACACACACTCCCACCCCACCCCCTCAACCCCTGACCCTGTGACCAACTTCCTATCCCCGTGGGCATGATAAAGACGACCCCCGTCGCCCCTAGCAACCCTGACCTGGACGACGGCTGCAGCTTCATAAATATAACTGGCAGTACCTGCCCGCCATGGCCCACCACTGCCGTTTACAGCCTCCTGTCACCCGCGACCTTTGACCTCTGCACCCACCTCAACCCTGTTTTTACCCCACTGAGGAGCCGCAGGCAGCGTCACAGCACGTTATCATCTGGAATAATGTAAGTACACAACTTCTATTTCATATTTAGCCTTCAGATTCAGTCACACTGTACTGCACCGTAAATCAAAATAAATGAATGAGATATTGGCCTTAACAAGCAGTTCAACCGGTGAGAGTAATGCGATGAGCGTATATAAAAGAGGGAAAGAAACATGGTGACAAACAACATTATGGAACAGTTTTACCTTAAAGGGCTAATACGTATGTTAGTGTGTTAACCGGCTTGTAATACAAACCTCTACCTCGGGATGTGACAGTGAGTCACTGTAGTCCGTCTACTGGGATCCCTCTGGAGCTCCTCAACCAGCTGAGAGAAAAAATGGGATGATACATGAGTCCCGGGACGTTCCATCCTGTAGTAGCCCAGACCTACAGAGGAAACCCTGCAGGTGTAGGAGATCTCATTCTTTCAGTCACTACTCAAAGGAACGTAGAGTTGCATCTAGCTATTAGCAGACGCTAGCTCGGTACTCTCAGTATGGAGACAGAGAAATCTTTACCTGAGGATCCTGGATGTCGAAGCTGTGCTGCAGGAGTTGTAGATAATCACTTGATGCTTGGCTTTGTTAGTAAAGAGCCAGAGCTCGTTATCGTCCCAACAGTAAGGTGGAAGGAATGTCTCCTCACTGTGCAGAATCGGTGAGGTAATCCTTGTTTTAACAAGCGCTGACTCAACCCACAAAGCATGAGGATGTTTCACGGAGATGAGCAGACAAAAGACAAACTGCTGGACCAGATGATCATCCAGTCGAGATACTTTACACTGATTCATGTGCCAAGACTGATGGATCAGCTCACTGATACACTCGGATTAATGCACCAGGACGGGACAGTCCGACCTTCAGTTAAATTAGATGTTAGAATGTTTCAATGTTTGCTCTTCTTCTCTTGTTTTAATTTACCTCCAGATGATGTTTTCAAAGCCACCAGATGTAGACTGACTTTATTCTAACACACTGACTTCCTGTGACGTTTGGAGTTCTGAGCTCCTCTGATGGACTTAAACCATCTAATGAACGAACATGTTTACATGCATCTGAACCCAGAATCACCCAGACGGACGCTTCATCAAACTTAATCTAGTTAGAAATAGATGGAAACATTAATGAGCCCTCAGGTGACATTTCTTGAAGAATGATTATCACACGGTCACAAATGAATTATAGTTGGAACGAGGTCGGGAAGTCGTGGCCTCGCTTTACATAAGGTGTCATTACATTGTTATTTTGTGGCCACAAGTTAGTGATCTCATTCTGGAAAGCTCCGTGAAGTTCAGAATGAGGATATGAAAATAGATTTCATCATTAATTGAATATTAAATCGTTATGACGGCACAACAGTTGCCAAAGAACACACATACGTTGTTTTGCAGTAACCGCATCCTGCCAGTGGGGGCGCTGCAGCTCCCTCAGCACCTCTGCAGAATGTTGTTATCATTGAACAGACAATCGCTTATTATATTGATGAACTTAAAAACTGTGGGAGCAGATTTAGAATCAAACTAGAAACATAATAAAATAGAGTAAAACCTTTAAACGTTCTGGTCCTGTTGGTGTCGTGTTGAAGAATGAAACTGTAACAGTTTGAATATAATATCAGTGTCACGTCATGTCCAGATTCGGTGGATAAATATCTTTACTGATATTTCATCTTGGGGGTCACTCTCTAAGAAAAGCTCGGTGGGATACAGTTCCAGACCCCAGGAAGTACCCAGAATGCCGAGCGTTTCTTCACCTTGGCTCTTTCTGTTTTCTGGGGGGTTTGTGACGGTCTCTGCCTGGCACGCCGCGGCCCCACCGGCCCTCAGGCCAGTGATTATCCAACCGCGCCCGGAAAAGATGTGTGAAATTGTGACGGGCACGAAAATATAATGACAAAGTTTTGCGAGGCTGTGCGTGGAGAGAGCGTGTTAGCTGTTGGCACGCACGCCGCTGTGTAAGCCGATATGTATGCACATGTGTGTGTGTGTGTAGTGTGTGTGTATGTGTGTGTGTGTGTGTGTGTTTAGATGACCTGTCAGTGGACGAGCCAACTGCGAGGCCGCTGCGAGTGAGTCAGTGGTTCTTCAGATCACGGCTGATAGCAGGTGCTCCGAGCGGGAAACACGATCAGCTCGACGCACCGCAGCTGAACGCTTTAATTGATTAGAGCGAGTTTTATGACAGTAAGTCTTCAGGCATGCAGCCATGCAGAGCCAACGACCAGACGGTAGCTCGGAACTCTGCACCCCGAAAATGTTCAAGTTAAATCAAAGATAGAATCAGTTTGAAACAAGATGGAAAACTTCACCCAACTGAAGGTTTGATTGAAGGTTTGCGGAGTCTCTAGTTATCTGACGTCGAGGTGTCACGTGGGTGACGGGAAGTCTGGAGTTGCTGATATTAGTTGCTTTACTTCAGTCGGCTCCTCCTGCTGCTGATTAATGACCTCATCAACTTCAAATGAATCAGCAGCTTGAATCATATTTGTATCCATTCATCAGTCAAACACGGCTGTAACTTCCTGTCTCTGTGTTACCATTGAAACTGAGTATTTTGGGGGGTTATAGGACCGTCTCCGAGCCCGGGTCATCCTCTACCTTCAGATGGATTAGCACCGTCAGCATGTTCTCATCCCCCAACGACAGAGAATCACATACATTTCAAATTTCTTAAACGTTCGTTGTTCGTTGTCGTCCATCAAGCGAGGTGATGCATCTGCTGTTCTGATGAGATTCTGACCTTCAAGCAGCATATTCACGTTCCCTCCTGTCGGTATCGTCTCCTCTGCTGCCTCACTCAGCAGGTGTTTTGTTCTTCACACATCATCCCTGACCTTTGACCCCTCATCCCGCTTCCTCTTATCCCTTCCTAATGAAGCCGTTCTCGTCCCCCTGCCTGACAGCCAACGAGAACCAGGCGATTCGGAGAGCCAGCTCCGTCCTCCTTCCCCCCCCCGTGTCTCTGCACGACACCTTTTTCCTCTCAGCGAGCCAATTAGAGTCGCTGAGGAGGACAAACTGTGTTCTGGGACCCGGCTGGACGTGTCAACAGGTCTGTTTTGATCAGGGGATGAGAGCGTCTTGGTCGCCGAGCTTAAAGGATTGTTGAAGAATGTAAATTCGGCTCTGCTTCGGTGAGGGGGTCAGTGAGGACAAACAGGGAGGGGACCGGCCGGGGTAAGGTTACCGAGGGAGGAAAGTACCAACGTCAAGGGTAAAGTCAGAGCGGGCCGCGAATGCAGCGCGCAGATGTTGAACGCTTCACGTTACTGTGAGAGCAGAGCGTTTGTCATGAGGAGCTTTGGATCTTCAGCTGCAGGACAACACAAATACACCCCCTGAATGTTAGATGATCCCGTGTGATGACTGCAGGGCGCCTCGCCAGCTTCCTCTGTAGAACAACAGTTTATTTTACAATCTCCCCCCTGGAGGGCCACAACGCTTCACTTTCATTACTAATCTATCTATATAATATTAGATTCAGGACATATTTGCGTGGAGACTCCTGTCACCTTCACCTCTGATGCTCGTCCTCCTCCTCGCTCTCTGCTGCAGGTCGATGTTTGAGGCTGCGTCTTCCTGTTCACAGTCGACACGAGCTCGTCATCCAGGTTACTGTCATTAAAAGTTGTATCAGTTACAACAACAAGAGAAGATTCTGAGTGTTCCAACACGTTACTGGTTGCAGACGTCTGATCGTTTATGACGTCTCTGTTGTGTCTCAACCTTCAGTTACACAAACTCGCAGCCAATAATTCTGAGAAGCCGCCATGTTTTATTGTCTTAAATGTAATATTGCTGAGATTTCGAACGTCTGACACCGTGTCAGTTCAAATGTAAATGTCAACACCTCCTGCCTGACGAACCTTTCAGCTTTATTCAGGATCAGCTAGTTGGATTCGCTCTTCGACGAGCCGCCGCCGCCGCCGTGCAGGCTGTTCCTGCTCACAGAGCCTGTCAGCTTATCCTGCAGGACATCTGCAGTTTATCAAACATGCTCGTTCCTCCGTCTTCATCCTCTCTCTGCTCTCCTTTCAAACCCCCTCAGCATTCGATAGTGAGAAACTGCGCCCTGGTCTCCAGCTGGTGCCGAGGACTTGACTTTGAAACCCGACACGGCTGCAGGGTTTGTTTGCGTACCACTGGCCAGCGGTTGGCAGAGGAACATGGAGGACGTTAATTACGGTTCAGGCTCGGCCGTCCCCAGAGAGCTGGACCTCTGTTTGGTCCGGCGTTCTATGTCCCTTCTCTCCTGGACTCGATGGACCAAAAGATAATGTGCACTTGTTGCTACACTTGCTGTTCTGCTGGCAGGTTGTGTAGCAGAGAGAGAGGTCTCAGATGATAGCAGGAGGTTTTCTCTTGCAGGAATTTAGAGGATTAATCGAAGGCCTGTCCCTCTCGTTATACCTCCTTGTTCCATAGGAGGCGATAGAGAGTCATTGTAGTGTGGTGAGGAGCCGCAGCCGTACCAGCGTCTTTACTCGTGGAGCAAACTGCCTCCAGAGAGCCTCTGAGCAAGGCGTCAAACTCTCAGTGTTGTAGACCGCCGCAGCATCTCGTACTGAACAGAAGCTGCCTCATGTGTCGGTATCAGATGCTGACGGCCGTGAAAAACCGTCGCTATTCTACACACTATTTATTTGTCTGTGATGATCTCAGTTGAGGTACGGAGAAAGCGCTCTCTGGCTGAGGTGATGGTGGGCGGCGCCTCTGCACGCAGTGAATGAACGTCCCTGTTCTCGTGAAGTGTCGGTGTTATTTATTAATTATTATTATGTTTGTGAGAATGTGTGTTTGTGTGTGTTGTTTCTTCAGGGCCGACTGATGTTTCATGTGTGTTCCATGTTCAAGCAGTGCCAAGGTACCACAGCCGGCCTTTCTTCTCCTCCTCCTCCTCCTCCTCCTCCTCCTCCTCTCATTATCCAGTGCAGATGTTCAGCGCCGGGCCCTGGCAGTATCAGGTGACCACAAATCTAATTGATATCAAAACTTGTGCTGGGGAAGCCTAAGCCCCTCGGCGCTCTCGGGTTACGGCCTCTCATAAGCCCGGCCCGACTTCTGACAGCCACTTTTGGCGTGAAACATGCACTGTCCTCACTTCAAAGGAGGCAGGCATCGAGAAAGGCGTCCCACCGCCACCTAGGAAGAGGACCCGTTCTGCCTGTTTCCTCCACCTCTGACCGTCTAAATCAGATTAATCACGCTCCGGACTTGTTTTGGCACGCCGCAACAAAAGCATTAATAAGCTCATCGGCAAACAGTGAGTTTAATATGGGAAGGTGATCCGTGGCCGGGTATTACAATGCAGCTGAGAGGGGGAATTGGAAGCTTAAGGAGAGGATGTGATGGTAATGAATTTAAGGCGACATAATCCTCCCCATCTGGGCCTGGCGATTGTTTGATATTTATGGTTGATGATCAGCACTAATAGGTTGGTTATTGTTATATGGGATGAATATGAATGGGGGGGCGGGCGGGGGGGGCATGGGAAGAGGGTTGTGATTTGTTTTGTTTTCATTTTGTTTTGGGTTGAAAGCAGAGATCAGTTTCAGACGGGGACGTGTCTGCTCTTTGTCTCGGACTGGACGTCTTCAGGCTGAACGCTGGACCTTCTCTCTGATGGCAGACCGACTCCCACACGGAGGAGCTGAGTGGAACCAGATGGACGTCTGCGGTTCCTGTAATCCTGTTTGTCTTACGGTATTCATGTGATTTGCTCCGTGGTGCTGCAGTGATGCTTTGAGTGCTACTGATATTATACATCTGAACCCCGACTAAAGGGTCATTCCGTTGGTTTTACATCACTGAAACACACAGTAGTTTCGTGTGTTTGCAGGATGACACAGAAACTGCCGGGCCGAATGGAACCAAACTGAACTGATGAAGCATTAACCACGAAGGTCTGCGCTCCCTGAGTGTCTGTCTGTCAACACGAGGACAACGGACATTATTTTATCTACGTCCTTATTTAGGACAAAAACCATTTGCTGACCCAAATGTTCCTACGTGACTTCAGAACGTTGAAAATCACCTCTTATACATTCCTCTAGGAGGTTAGTGTGACGGAGTGGCGTCACTATGGGATTGCCGTGACAACCAGCCCGGCTCTCTGCGCCCCTTCCACATGTTTGGAACCCGCAGACGCAGGTGACTGCAACCTCTCCACACCACAAGGACGATGACATCATCGATCATCGTCTGTGTCACCTGTATTAACATCTGTCTTTTCTTCTGGCCCCATCTTGTGGTTAAATTAAATATAACTTCATGTTCATCCACTGGGAGGATGTTGAGACACGCTGTATATAGAACATATAGAACATACACTCTGCGATTACCACACAATGAATGAATTCTCTCTGCAGAAAGTCTCTGTGAGCTGTTTTTATAGACGTGACACCAGTGACTGTCTGCGAAGAAGGAAATCAATCGACAGACCGTCACAGTCTAAAACCAGTGGAGTGTGAATTCAGAGGTATTCTGGGATGTTCCCGCTGGGTTCGCTTTTATCTCTGTGGTTTCCCCCGGCTGCCAGCTTATTACTGACCCTTAGTCCACTTGTGTGATGGATGACTTTATGACACTATTTCTGTCGGGAGCGTCACTGAAGGCCAGGCTGCCAGGCCGCCCCGGCCCAGGTATGTGACCTTTCTCTGGGTATGTCTTGTCAGGAAAAGATGCGTCAGAGTTTAATGAATCCACAAGATCATGTTGAGCACGCAAAGCCCAACGGGAGGGGGGAGCGTCCAGAATGTTCCTCTACATCAGAGCTGCATCATTAGGAAAAGACGGATGAAGAGGCGAAGAGTCTCTGTCCTCCGTAACACATGATCACTGCAGTGTAACACAAACATTCAGAACCTTCCTCCTTCAAGAAATAAGAAGTTACGTATATGAGGATTTATTTTGTGTGTTCTTCTTAGTAAGTTTCTTTAAGGGGATTATTTTAGACTGAACAAGCCTTCCTGTCTCGAGGTACCGCTTTGTTCCAGTAGAGATGACAGTGAGTCGCTGCACTTCTACTCATGGCGTTACGGTAACTTACCATCTCTCTGGGGTTCTTTACATGGAACATGGAATAACACCTGATCCATATTGGGCTTTTTACATCTGATCAAACCTGTGAGATGAATAGTTTTATAAATGTCCAAACCTCTTGTCTCCTGTCCTCCGTGCTACTCTAACACCTCTCTTCCCCTGGACGCTGCAGCTCACTGTGGATGAGGTCCTGCAGCTTCACAACAGGACATGTGTTTTAATCATCCTCCCGCAGCCGTGAGATCATCTGTGGGTAAAGAGTGTCAGCAAAATGTGAAATGAAAGAAGAGATCGGAACGACCTCACAGCGCCACAAATCATCTTTGTGAGAGACGCGTCGGACGTTCGGCAGGATGCCAGAGTGTTTGTGGAAGATGAACTCGATCGGGGACGTGTGATTTCACATGAAACTGTTTGATCAGTCAGTAAACGTAAAGATATTCAACAAGCACAGGTGTTTTTTAAAGGTGACTTCCTGCTGGAATATTTTAAGTTTAACACGTGAATTCAAATCATTTCTCCACACAAAGAAGGAACAAGAGATCAGATACATCCGACAGGAGAAGGGCAGAGAAAACGTCCATGTCCGTCACAGGTCTGAAGTCCCTGGACCTCGGCTCCATCCGTCAACAACGTTTCATACAAATCAACTACTGAAGGACAAACTAACCAACAAACTAGCAATAAATGACACCGTCAGGGAGGAAAAAGGCCCCGGAGACGAGTTTCTAATTCTTTGTTTTATTTTGTAGTTCTGCTCACATCTGCAGCTCAGTTCTACTTCCTGTCTTGGTTTGATTTTCCCGCTCTTTTCCATTGCCTGCCCCGCCCGGTTCACCTGCGTCTTCATGATCTGGTTCCATTTGTAGTTGTTGGATTGTCGTGTGTCCTCGTCTTCATCTTCCTCTTGACTTTACTTCTTCGTGCTTTCACTTTCAATTGATTTCATTGCAGCTTCGATCTAAAGTGTTTTGATAACAGGTGATGAAATAATATGTATGTATATAATATACTGTATATAGATTATAGATAATATATTGTATATAGATTATACATGATATATTGTATATAGGAATTAGATCATATATTGTATATAGATTATAGATAATATATTGTATATAGATTATACATGATATATTGTATATAGGAATTAGATCATATATTGTATATAGATTATAGATAATATATTGTATATAGATTATAGCAGCTCTCTGGATGATATCTGACTAGTACTTGAACGCAACCTGCAGTGACTCTATCTGATGATGTTTATTTCTAACGTTACTTGAAGTTTGTCTCTCCAGGTTTATATGAATGGGGACCCGACAGCACCGTCACACACTGTTCGACTCTTCGCCCTGATTGTCTGACAGACGACAGCGTGACGTCTCCCCGGCCGAGGCTCATCACATCCAGAGGCCCTCGGATTCTTCCAGTAACACCAACACAAACAGAAAGTTCACATCTAGAAGCCTGAAGATGAAAACCGACTGGCTGTAACAGGATCGTGGTCTTCAGTGTGGTCTTCAACACGCAGAGTCCTCTGGCATGTTGGTTAGTGTGTCCACTAATGCTCGGTAAGACCGTGGACACGCCGGGAATGTCAGACACACTAACACACTGCGGCTCCACTGTCAGAGACATTAGGAGACACCTGGACGTCTCGCCCTGATCGTCCCTCACCTGAAGTTGTGGATTTCCTGTATCGGTGATCTGGTGAGCAAATTCCTCCTTTCATGATTTTTATGAACCGTTTTATGTCAGTTTGATCAGAGTGTCTTAGAGTCACAGGTGTCGGCCTCTTCGCCACCTGATCTGCACTACAACTTTATGTTTTGACATGAAATTAAATCTTCTCTGGCACACGACCTCATCAACCCTGAACACACGAGCAATCTCAGCCTGCTATAAAACCTCCATCAGCCTCCTCCTCCTCCTCCGTGACTCCACATCATGCTATCACTGGCATGTGTGTGTGTGTGTGTGTGTGTGTGTGTGTGTGTGTGTGTGTGTGTGTGTGTGTGTGTGTGTGTGTGTGTGTGTGTGTGTGTGTGTGTGTGTGTGTGTCTCCTGGGACATGTGAACCCTGTGCAGTCAGAGGTCCTCCAGGTCTTGGACCAGGACCAGGACCAGAACATTTACCGTCTCTCTGCCAGAAACTCTGATATTCACTTTCATCTTTCCACCACACTAACGGATCAGAACCGGATCAGGAAACTAACAGAGACGATCGTTGTACGTTAATAAAACTGAACCTGTTACCATCTGAGTGATAATTAAAACAAATTTAACACCTGTATATAAAATAACCAAATAATATTAACATCTGAGCCCCAGCGGTTGTATCGAGTACGTCGATCACAATCTAACGATGGACTGCGAACGTCATGCTGGTGGAAGGCGGGGCTTCAAACAACAATACATATTATAGAGCGGTCAGTGTGTACGGAGGGTTGAGAGCGACGCTGAATTCATCTAAGCAGTGTGCTCTTAATCTATGTTCCGTGTCTGAATCCAATCAAGTTTCCGAGAACGCCGCCTCCCTCGATGGAGACGCTCACTTCGCTCTTTGACTGATGGATTCATTGGAAACAGGTCACATCAGCTTCAAAGACAAAGGCAGCAAGCAAAGTTTATTCTTCATGAACACACCAGCCTCCATCTTCAGTCCCTGGATGAGACCTTCTTCTGAAGTACGGCCCTTCAGCGGGCGGCTGCTGAACTCACGATTAGCTTCGGTCGAACCTTCAATGTGAATCATTTTGTTAACGCAGAGAATAAATTGATTTCCACAGGAAGACAGTAAAACCCCTGAAAACCGTGGCGGGTAACCGGACGCTGCGCGGCAGAGAGGGGCTTTCTGCCACTCTGAGACCCTCTTGTGTGTTAATGGTTTGTTCAAGCTGCAGAATCTGAGCTTTGGGCCAACTTGGAATCCCGGTTGGAGATGGTTTGAAGGCGCAGAGCGGGAGGTCGACGCTGTGCCAGAGGTTTAAAGCGCCATTTGGACATTCCCGAACACATACTGATAGTAACCCTCCACCCGGCATTGTGACAAGCGTCAAAATACAGTGCAGATGATATCTATATATGGCGAGAAGGTACGAGCAGGGCGGGCGGATTGTGAAGCTGATGGCACAAACCCAACACTGACTTTGCAGCAGGAAGCCGCTGTTTGATTCCCACTCGCAGTCACACATGCTTGTTTTAGTGTCACGTTTGGAACAGAAGACCGTCAGTAAAGATGCAGCTTGCATGTTTGCGACACGATGGCACAACTGAAACCGCTGTTCGATTCCGGTTCTGGTTATTGTAACCATGACAACAGAGCCATGAGGTTGGTGACATCAGGAAACACTGTTCAGGGTTGATGATGTCACGGCAGTTCAGTCATCATTATGTGTGAGGATAATAGTTCATCTTCTTAATCTCCGACAGATGAACTAGTTGATGACGGTTCCTGTTAACAGCGAACAGACTGCGAGTGACGAGTCTGCAGACGTCCGACAGTAAACATTGTTAGGAGCCAACAGTATCTGGTTTTAACATCCAGAAGGTCTGACAAGGACAAGAAACATTTTAACAGTGAAACTGAATCATCATCACTTCACACTGTGATGAGGCCCTGACCTCTGAATCAGTCCGGAGGAATCTCAGCACGCCGAGGACGAACGCCATGTGGTCGGAGACTTCGGCCTCCTCACTGGTCCAACACACACAACTTTATTTCATCAGTGTTTACATTCAATCAGTCGCACATTCCTCTCAAACCTCCGCCCTCGTTGGGCTTCATCACAGAAGGAGCCTCTTCTAGTGAAGACGTAAAGACCCGAATGAAACGCAACACGACACTTTGCTCCCTTTTACAGGTGAATAAAACCGCGTCTGGGGGTCGATCGGCAGTGAAGCTGCGTGTTTCCAGGTCGGTTTGTTTATCGACTTCAGAAGTGGAAAAACATCTGCGTGAGTGTGTTGTTTACTTGATGCGCCTCGCCGGCTAAAGGTAACAGGCGCTTTAACAAGGGGCTTTTATGTGCCAGGCAAGTGGCAGCACAGCAGGCCGCCACGAGGACGCGTTTGTAAGTGACCACACATGGAGACGGCAGGCGAGTGGTTTGATGGAGGGGCCCGATCTTTACTTCAAGTCTTTACAGCGTCTGAAAACACAGAGAGCAGAGGTGGAAATGGGGATCAGGTAGACCGGGTGAGGAGGTGCTGGCGTCTCCGTGATGATGTTTAAGATTTAAGACGAACAACTGCTCATCAGATCATCAGAGATGGACTGAACTTAACCTCGGTAAAGGACTAGTCCCAACAGGTCCTCACATCTGAACAAAACTGGTTGATGAAGACAGCGATGACACACAACCTCCAGCAGGAAGTGTCCTCATCTGTATTTTTTATTTAACCAAAAATAATCTCCACAGTGTTTGAGGCAGTTTTCTTCCGATTTCAACAGTGCAGTGCAGTAAAGTGACAGCTCCAGGTGGCGAGGAGCTTCTGAGAGGCAGAGCAGCAACTGTTGGCCCGGCGCGTCAGATAAATAATAAACCAACTGTGAGCTGAGCTGAACGGAGATCAAGAAGTTTAAAACACGTGCGCTCGCGGTTTGGCACAAATCAATCAGGTCTGGATTTTAATTGAACAGATGTTGTCATGAGTATTTCAACTTTTGAGCAGCACAATGTGGATGGAAGTGATGTAATGTGTGGAGGGCTCAGGCTGCAGCGAGGAGCACGTGTACCAGGCCGTCCGACCCCGGAGAGGACAAATTACTGCAGGAAGTAGTACAGTGTTGGTTGACTCTCCGGGCTCTCATAGTGTGT
Source organism: Macroramphosus scolopax (assembly GCA_901007825.1). Taxonomy (NCBI): domain Eukaryota; kingdom Metazoa; phylum Chordata; class Actinopteri; order Syngnathiformes; family Centriscidae; genus Macroramphosus; species Macroramphosus scolopax. Next base: position 1,036 of record CAAKHC010015947.1, on the reverse strand, counting down.
TTACTGTGTTGGTTGACTCTCCGGGCTCTCATAGTGTGTTTACTGTGTTGGTTGACTCTCCGGGCTCTCATAGTGTGTTTACTGTTTTGGTTGACTCTCCGGGCTCTCATAGTGTGTTTACTGTGTTGGTTGACTCTCCGGGCTCTCATAGTGTGTTTACTGTGTTGGTTGACTCTCCGGGCTCTCATAGTGTGTTTACTGTGTTGGTTGACTCTCCGGGCTCTCATAGTGTGTTTACTGTGTTGGTTGACTCTCCGGGCTCTCATAGTGTGTTTACTGTGTTGGTTGACTCTCCGGGCTCTCATAGTGTGTTTACTGTGTTGGTTGACTCTCCGGGCTCTCATAGTGTGTTTACTGTGTTGGTTGACTCTCCGGGCTCTCATAGTGTGTTTACTGTGTTGGTTGACTCTCCGGGCTCTCATAGTGTGTTTACTGTGTTGGTTGACTCTCCGGGCTCTCATAGTGTGTTTACTGTGTTGGTTGACTCTCCGGGCTCTCATAGTGTGTTTACTGTTTTGGTTGACTCTCCGGGCTCTCATAGTGTGTTTTATTTTTTTCCTTTAATATAATGAATTATTTTATATCCATTTTTAAGTGCTTGAAACCAAAGGTCGCTGGAGGCGCCCAGTTTCTTCATCACACCACGATTTACTCCAAACTAGCTTTGATTCCACAGAATCCTTTAACACTCAAACTCAGCTGAGCGCAGAGGAACTTTCCTCTTGTCAAACATCATGAAGCTCAAACATCCAACTGAAGCAGCGAGAAGAGACTTTAATCTAATCTCGTCGTCTGCCGACTCAATTAGTTATTGAATATCTATTAGGTTGCAAACAACATCTATATTATCACATTTCCAAAACAATGCTGCACAATGACGACGTGATTCCGCTGCTAATTTTACCGAACAACTCAGTGTGTGTGTGTGTGTGTGTGTGTGTGTGTGTGTGTGTGTGTGTCTGCTCTCTTTGAATAAATAATACAGCTGCATGAAAATGTCAATCAAACAATTTTCTTCATAAAACGTGCACCAATT
>CAAKHC010015946.1:0-23532 GCA_901007825.1 Macroramphosus scolopax | reverse complement strand
AATAGACATAATAAACATCATATGTGCTCCTGATCAAATCTTTTGGAGTAGGATACATTTATAACTATTATAACTATCTTCTATCTTTGCATTATTTGTTTGTATATATATATATATATATATATAAACTCAGCTTTTGTCTGTCGGTCAACTTGTCTGATCCATCTTTAGCCAGGATGGTTCAGTTCTCGGCACACGGCGTCACAAAGGTCTGCCGCCACTGGAAGTAAACAGAATGCAACTTCATTCATTTCTTTTAAGGCGTTTAATATTTAAAATTCATCACAGTAATTAACACGTTAATCTATTCATATTTAGATGTTTCCTTTCTTCTGCAAATGTTTCTCGCTCTCTGTTCTCTCTGACATCGAGGTGACACACACACTGCTAATTAATCATGTTTTTTTGCAAATGATAAATACTATTGGCCCAGATAAGCTTCTATGTATTTGACCTGTTATTATCATGAAACGTTATCGCCACCTACTGGCGCTGGATGAAAGATCCAGTGCCAGTACAGAGATTTAAATGAATGTGTGGACAGGTGAGGACAGAAATGATCTGTACTGGTGTTGACAATTCATAGGAGTAAAGGTATTGTGTTATTGTGTTATTTACTCATCCAGTCAGTAATTATATTCCATGTTGTCAGATGGACGTTGGTGAAATGGAAAAACATCTACTTGAAGAGGCCAAGACGGAGCTGCAGAAATGGGAGGTAAGAGCTCCAGTTGGAAACATAGAAATCATTTCAGCATTCATGTACATCCAGGACGGGTCCACAAGCAGCGGAGAGTTCTTCTGTTCCCAGGCTCAGTTTCAGATGCTCATAGATAATAAGAATCCATAATACTCATCAATAATTGAATGACGTATTTTAAATACAAACGACTTAAATAACTTACGTAACAGCTGAACATGACAGTGCTGGGAACTAGTTTATAGACCTCAAACATCATTCTGATATCAGAGAACAGACGTTCATGGCCGAGGCGTCGATGCAGAGCAGAACACCTGCTGCTGTTTGATTCATCTCCAAATCGAACAAACTGGTTTTGGGCATCGGAATGACCAGTGTGAATTCTCCAAATGTTTCGAGTCGTCCTGTCAATCCTTAATTATGATGTAATGTTGCATCCAAAATCATCTGCACCTCCACTCCTAATTAGCAAACCTCCTACCGATACCACTCAGGATCGAGCAACGGACTTTAGGTGACAGAGCCTTCCTCACTGCAACGCTCTGCCCAAACACATCTGTGACTAAAAGGATTCATCCATCTTCTAATCACTAATCCAAACTCACCTCATGTTTGCTCGTGTGATGTTTGAAGGTTCCTTTTAACAATGTAAAGTGTCTGTGAGTCCTTGAGTTATTTTACACTGTGTAATTTCCCCTCTTTCTTTTTGAAGACGAGAGTAGAGAAGGAGGATGATGTGAAAGCCAGGCTGATATTGGAGAAATTGAGTATAGATGGTGACAAGGCGACGGCCCAGAAGGTGATGTTTGCTCATGTTGAGAAGCAGACAGCTCGTCAGGTGGAGTTCAACCACCGGATGGAGTCAGTAAAGGTACGCTCAGTCATGTCTGCTACACCTTCAGGATCCTTCGCAGGAATGACATGGAATGATGAACATGAACCTTCTCTGACCACAGGATGAAATCATGAAACTTGGCAAAAGTAAACAGGATTTGTTGGGCAACCTGAAGAGATATCAAACTGAGCTGGAGGCCAAGAGAGCAGAGTCCACCAAGCTGAAGCAGAAATACCAGGTAGGACGGAGGATTCTTCAGAGTAATAAACCAGAGAAAACTATTCAAGGATTGTCATTTCAACCACTTCAGTCAGCTGAGCATCAGCATCAAACCTCGTATCTACAAACATGAATTCATTGAATTCTAGCCGTCATCCTGAGACAGAAGTAGAACGATGTGTTTGTGTCCTGTGCAGATCTACGCCCAGATTCCAGATATAGAGGTGAATTTCTCTGGTCAGAATAAAGAGGAGTGTGATGACGACAGTCAGCTGATCAGCCAGGTGTTTTCCATCTGCCAGAGACCCACTGTGCCTCTGGTGGGAGGACAGACCCTCATCACCTTTGAACAAGAGGAAGGTACACATGGTTACCAGGAATTGTTTGATATGATATAACAAGTTCAATGTTAGTCCAAGACGTTGGTCCGGACTGAAATATCTCAGCTATTGGTTGGATGCTATGAAATGCATTTGCTGCTGATATTCATGATGCATGGCGAGAGCGAAAGGAGTGTTAGCAGGCGGTCGAGGGCGGCATCGAGTAGCTGCAGGCAACCGTTAGGATAACAGATGTTAGACAAAGGCTGTGACCTTCTGATCGATGAGGCGCAGCTACACTTACACAACATGAACAGTCAGATGTAAAGGGAGGACACAGAAACAAGAGGTGAACACAACAGTCCAGGACAGGAAGGGGATGAGATAACCTGAGGTGATCATCCGATCTGATGGCCGATAGTAAAGAAGATCAAACAAATCAAAAACATTATCGATAACTGACACCACCATGGACATCCTGTGTATCGTGTTCTGTCCTCCAGTGGCTTCTCAGATCCTGAGGATGGCGAGGTGCTCCGTGTCCTGTGAGGAACAAACTCTGGATGTGAAGCCCAGGAGAATCACCCTGGATCCTGCCGTCAAATTTGAGGTACGTCCTGATGTTGGTTGGTGGTTCTCTGTTTTCAGACCATGAGAAGCTTCACATCAACAGAACAATCTGTTTGTGGCTTTGTTGGTTCCAAGCAAAATAATTTACCCCCAGAGTGCTTTAATCCATGTTAACCTGCTTTTGTCTGTTTATACTCGGGATTATGCAGAAACTACCTAAAGGAATGTGTCCGACAGACAGCATGGTTACAGTAACAGACAGCATGGTTACAGTAACAGACAGCATGATTACAGTGAACAGACAGCATGGTTACAGTAACAGACAGCATGGTTACAGTAACAGACAGCATGGTTACAGTAACAGACAGCACGGTTACTACGTTAAGTTACAATGTCAAAAAGAAAGCCAGAGAAACCAGTGTCTGTGTGCAGCAGTACTGCAGGACCCTCTGCTGCCATGCTTGGTAGTAAACCAGTTCTGATCTACAACGTATACTCTCCATTCTCCTGCAGGCCTGCTGAAGATCACTTGATAATCTATATTTGTGTAATCCTGTTGACAGACAAACCAACAACCGATCCAATCACATACAGTCCTTGGCACAGATGATTGGTACGTTGCAGACTGTCCTGTATTCAGAACGTACTGTCGTTGTTTTAGATCCACATAGATGTTTCAAAAACCCGGATTGGCATCCGCCACATCCCTGCTGTCCTTTCTGAGGAGAGACTGAAGGACCGACTGGAGCTGAGCTTTTCCAGACCGAGCAGAGGAGGCGGAGAGGTGAAGACGGTGGAGTACGATAAGACCAGTGGGACAGGACAGATCACCTTCTGCAACTCTGGAGGTCTGATACCTTCTTTAATGAAATAACTTCTGAAACTTTGGATAACTGATACTAATTAAGTAAATATCTGAGAAATAAAAGCTATCTTTGTTCCTCTGATGCATCTGGACATCAGGCTCTGATACTAAGTTCCTTCATGACAGTTTATGTATGTGCTTATCATAGTTCTTAATTATAGTTTTTTACAAGAATAAACTGTGTGTGTCTTCAGATCAGGTAACTGAGTTGAAAGTGCAAGAAAACACCCAAAGCAAAATGTTTGTTTTTCAAATGTTCTTCACTAAGCTGAAAGAAATGAATTGGAAGCTGAATAAAGGATACAAGAAGTTTATCTGAGCTCTCTGTTGGGCAGATGGACAGCAGACGAGCAGCGGGTCAAACTGACCTGAGAACAGCTCTCAGTTCATGACCAACACCAGGGTGTTAATGATGTATTCATGTGACAACATGTGTGTGTGTGTGTGTGTGTCTGTGTGTCTGTGTGTGTGTCTGTGTGTGTGTGTGTGTGTGTCTGTCTGTGTGTGTGCGTGTGTGTCTGTGTGTGTGCATGTGTGTGTCTGTGTGTGTGTCTGTCTGTGTGTGTGCGTGTGTGTCTGTGTGTGTCTGTGTGTGTGTCTCTGTGTGTGTCTGTGTGTGTGTGTGTGTGTGTGTGTGTGTGTGTGCATGTGTCTGTGTGTGTGTGTCTGTGTGTGTGTGTCTGTGTGTGTGTGTCTGTGTGTGTGTGTCTGTGTGTGTGTGCGTGTCTTTGTGTGCGTGTCTCTATGTGTGTGTGTGTGTGTGTGTGTGTGTGTGTGTGTGTGTGTGTGTGTGTGTGTGTGTGTGTGTGTGTGTGTGTGTGTGTGTGTAGTTGCTGAAAGCCTGGCCCTGAGAGGGAGGTACAGTGTGGACCTGGACTCTGAAGTGGATGTGCTAGTTGAACCCACGGCCACATGTGCGCTGCGTAAGTTTCAGGTAAGATCTGTAGACATGTTTATGATTTTATTAGAACTTCTTTAGAGTGACAGCAGGGGTGTAACTTTGATTTAAATGCTTGTGAAAGGCTTCTGAAAGCTGCATTCAGAACCTCTCACAAGCGTTTTAAACAGAAGAAATCTAGCAGAGCATCTCTGAGCTGACAGGGGTTAGGGTTAGGTGAAGAGGTGTTGAAGATGACAAGTTAAAATGGGTCTATGGGTTCCAGAAAACTGAAGTTGTTTGCTCGAAATAGCTTTTTGGAAGAGATTCTTGCCTACTTCTACCCTCAGTCTGTGTCTCTGTCCGAGTGCTGTTTCTGCTGCTGCTCATTTGTCGACGCCCACTCATTAACTATTACCATGGTAACGGGGAGAGTGCTCCCTCTAGTCTCAAACATACACTCGTTTTCCCCTGGACAACGCTAACGACGCTATATTCCAGTTTAGACAGTATTTCCAAACGTGGTCCAGCAGTACACTGTTGTTGATTTTCAAATAGGTAGTAAAGAAAGTTTTGAAAAAAATCTAAATATCTGATGTAAGGTTTGAAGCTCGGTCCAGTGTTTGGGTGTAATTGATGTTGAGGTGTTCTGAGATCCTCAGATATGTTACTGCCAGTATGAAGCAGTACCAGGTATATAGTATTTCCTAATATTCCCATGGTGATACATGAGGGTTCTGCTAGTATGGTAATAAAGCATCTGCATAAAGACTACGTTTCTATTGGTGATTTGCATCCTAAATCATTCAATATAGTTCTACTCTAATATTGCTGGGGCAAGTGGATCAATTCAAACGGGGAATGGAGATGGTATAGAGCGGGCGTCCTTGCCTGGTTCCCTGATGAGTGTGAAGCTTTGTGATGTAATCCAATTTTTGATTATTATGGCCAAAGGTCAAGTATCAGATGTTCTTTTAGGATCAATTCAGGATGTTCTTCTACCGATCAGCTTATCTGATTCTGAATAAGAGGAAGAAGTTGGGCAACAACAACTTTGACAAGCTTGCGTGTGATTTATTTCAGACGTTCTGTGGCACGCCAAAGCGAACCATTCTCCTGGATGTTATCAAGTATGTGCAGCTTGAGGAGGACGTTGAGGAGGACCTTGCGGAATACCTGGAAATCCATTTCCAGAAGTCCTGTAATAACGGTGGTGAGATTGACATCGTGAAGCACATCTCCGGGGCGAACACTCTACAGGCCTTTTTCTGTGAGGAGAGGGAGGAGATGAATGATGATCTTTAACCAGCAGGCCCTACACCTGCTGCTGAGACGACATGGAACGAAGCTCGTGGGAGCTTTATATATTTGTAGTTCGATGTTGATTAGTTTTCATCCTGATGAGAAACTTTAGGCAGTTTAATTTGTGTATTCAGTAAAGGGTTTGAATTTGTTGAAACTTCTTCACATCTTTCCATCACAGTGAAGGGTGTTGATGATGATCTGCACGATGTACCGGACCATGTTGTCTGTCCATACAATACATCTCTTTTCAACTACAGATGGGTTAAATGCAGACAAGTGTTTACCTTGAGGGATAAATAAAAATATACTAAATAAATAAAAACAACATGGTTGTCAAGAGAAAAAGCTTATAGAAGGATGTCCCAGTGGACATGGTGGCGTCCATGAGAGATTCTCTTTGTTTACAGTAAAACAAACCTTTAGTTCATTATTTTGCAGACATGACAGCTCTGTACATCTGTTTCTCAGATGATTTATGTGATTAGAATTTATAGTTTGAGTAATAATCTGCTCAGTAGCCTGTCGTAATCATGCCATCAGTTAACATGCTAAAGGTTTAAATTACGAGCATCACAGACCATCAAGTCAAGGACCAAACTCAATAATGTTATTATGCAGATATTTGATCAACCTAATGCTTTATTTGACTAATCAGTGTTGAAAGACTTTTAAAATAAATGACTTCATCTAAATGTCTTCATTAAATCAAATCAATTGCAGAAGCAGGTGAGAGTAATCTTGTAACATCCTAATACAATGAAAACTGGAAAAAAGGAGTTGAAATGAGATTCAGGGGCTTTGCCTCCATCTTCTGGCCACATAAACACACTGCTTTGTGAGGGTCCAGAACAGTGTTGTTGGTACATGAGGATGAAGCCGCCTCGTTAACTGCACCAGAGCAACATTGCACGGCTTAGAGGGTTACATTTTATGATGAATGAATGATTTAAAGAAGGAATGAAAATGAAATGAATGGAAGTTCATCCTACTAATAACAGTTGAAAGGAGTAATAATGGGAAAAGGTGAAATGGATGAAAAAAGCATGAAGGAAATCCTCAAATAGCTGAGTAGTTTACAGGCCACCACCCGAGCCATGAAGCAGCATGTCAGGTTAGTCCTCTGACAACTGGCCAACCAACCATTGTGGTGTAACAACCATGTCCTCCACCGCGCCCACATCGTTCCCTCTACAGGACTCAGGATACGGGGAGCAGTTGCCAAAATTGACCACAGCAAAGACCAGAGCCATGAAGCAGATTTTGGAAAGAAGAAAACTGCAGTTTTTTTCGTTCTAAAGGAACCGGACCCGATGCCTTCCAATGCTTCCAATTTAAATTTAATTAAGTTAATCCAATAATTGTTAAAACCAAATCACTTGAAGTCATATTACTGCTATTCTAAGCTAATAAAAAAGGGGAAATGGGTCACAGACAGTTGGATAATCATAACTACAACCCGCGTTCTTGTACATGTACATTTGAACATAGATCATTTCAATGGGACCAAAATTATAATTTCAATGAATAGAAAAGAAACAAGAAAATATAAATTAAAACAATCCATCTAGTCTCGTTCAGTTTCTGGTAGAAACACCTTCCAAAGCCAAAACATGTATCAATGAAACAAAAAGGAAATTAAATTGAAATGAGTGAAATGATTGAATATTTTTGAAAATAGAAATTCCCTGAAAATGTGCAACAGCAGATTTTACAAAACAAAATGTTGTAGTATGTTGTAGTACCACACTTTGGCATTGTGAAGATCATGTATTTTTGTAAATAGCTCTCTTTGGTATTGCACTTTGTATAAAGTTGTAAACCCGTCTAACGGTTGACTGCACATAGAAACCAATGTAATCCGTTCAGCTCGGAGATCGACTAGTTTCGATGGAAATGAGGTTGTGGCTCGTTCTCTACATTACTTCGGTAGGAAAAAGGCTACATTTGTACCGACCCGGAAGTTCGAGTGTTGCAGAAAACAAGCAAATTATTTTGATAAAGTTTTTAATTTTTTCAAACGCACGACAGAGTGAAATTCGTCCCAAAGCTTGCAGTTTAAATAATCCCCTCCAACTGGACAAATGTCACTTCATTCAGCTGCAAGTGTGACTACAAACAGAGGCCACTCCGTCACGTAGCTGGAGAGGAGAGGTTCCGGTTTGAGACAGGACCCTTTTTTCGATTGGGTCACATGACATTTGCCGTAAAGCCGGTGTGAACGTGATGTGTTGCGAATATGTGCGTACGTGAATATGAAGTACGTGCTGTGTTTATGTGAGCATTTTCAGTGCTAGTGCTCATTTTAAACTTTCTGTTCATGTTTTCATTATGTGTGTGAGTGCGTGTCCCCTCTGGGCGTAGCTGTTTTTCAATATTTTTGCCCGAAACGGCCTCATATAAATTCTGACACGGACTCATCGTTTGTGGCATCGTTTACGCCGCCGTAAAGCGGACGTAAACGACGACGTCAACGAAGAAGAACAACAACAGGACATTGACATGGCTGCTGACAGTGATGTGAGTTTCTGCAGCCAAATAACTATGTGGGAGAAATAAAATAGTTTTAAGCGTACATTGGTCAATTATTTCACATCACGGAAACTGTGTGACCTTTTGAAACGTGTTTCTCTTTTCCAGTCTGAATCGGAGGTGTTTGAGATCACCGATTTCACCACTGCGTCAGAGTGGGAACGGTAGGGTAACGTTAGTTGATCTTCACTTTTATTGTTTAAATACCCCGTTTGTATCCCTAAAACATCAGGCGACAACGGAAATATTCTGGAAAACTTCTAGATACCGGTAATACTAGAAGCATATCTCCATTGTTGACATAAAGAGCTGCTGAAGTTGAGAAAAGGGGTCATTGACTGGGCTGTAATTACTGACATTCTACAGGTATCTAACATTTAATTTGCAGCAATATGCTATGGTATACAGCAAATAAAATGTTTTTCAAAGAACATACTAAAATAGAAAGAAAAGCATAAGTAAGCCAACAGTAAGCATAACATTATTATAAAAAAGTCAATAGAAATTCTTATCGAAATCAGTCTGATTGAAGGTTTCAAGGCAACTGTTTACATGGGATGTGATCTATTATGGCCTGCTTTTTACATGTGCTGATGCATTTAATCTGCATAACTGAGTGATATACGCACATCATGCATCAACAACTGTGTCATCATTGTAGCTGACTGGACAATATATGTCCAATACCAGAACAGAACCTGTAGTTAGCTTATATTGAGCAATTAACTCTGTCCAACAGCTGATGTTAGTTTGGTGATGTTACCTACCTCGTTGTTAAACGTAGGTCTTTTTAGAATTGGGCAGCTACTTTGGTGCAATTCCTCCAGGGAAACCCTCTGACACGAAGGTTGATGTTAGTTAGCTAGCAAGGTTGTGTTGTACCCTCCTCAACACACTCTTCATCCTCGAACACCACGTAGTGACAATTGGAGAGCATTCACCAACGCAATGACTAATTACATCTGCAAAGAAGGAGTGTATTTCAACGCGGTTGGGCTTTCATGATTTAGCACGGTAAAACTTTGTAAATAAACACTAGTTGTTCAGAGTTGCTGAATGAAGGCTGTGAGTAGCACAGTGACCGAGAGCTGCAGGAGAGGTGGCATTAAACAAGAGATTGCCACTGTAGTTTTTTAACTATACAATAGCCTAAATTGTTTTGGTTAAAGTTAGTGTGAAATTTGAGGTTAAAGATCATAGAAACGTGCCAAAACACGTTAAATAAGCTTAACTTTTCTTGTAAAATGTGTTTTTTTTTAACGATAATATTACCGTTGACATGCTTATTAACACCACGCCAAACATAGAAACTGCCATTTAAGACAAGATAGAGGAACAGAAAGACTGAACCTAGAAGCAATGAGGTTAAATTTATTACATAGTATAATTCTTCTTTTGATCAGTTTATGAAAAGTTTTATACTACCCCTGTGCATCCGCTTGAAATTTAGGTTTGGGCATTTTAATTCAGAGGTTAAACCTTATTAAACAGTGTATATTAAGACTCAATGCACCTTAGCATGTCTGTACCCTGACTTCGTTTTCTAGTTGTTGAAAATAATGAAAAATGTGTGAACCTTTTTTTATAGAGACATAGATACATTAACTAAAAATTATTATTCTGTATTAAATCATTACATGTTAATTATGTTATCTATCAGATTTGCTGATCTTTATGAAGTATTCAACAGTCACTTCTCCTTTGGTGAGATGATTAACATGCTTGTGCCTTCCCTCCGTCTGCGTAGGTATAAAACTTCATTTACAGTTAGGATTTGTGATATCAGTGTCACTAACTGACAGCTATGTAAGTGGACGGCAGCAAGAGCACTTTTACTTGCGATGCCTGTTGTTTGATACTGTGTCCAAACAATCCCTGCTGCTGATGGAAAAACTGATTTTCTTTGCTTGAAGGTTTGTGTCCAGAGTGGAAGAAGTGCTCAATGACTGGAAGCTGATTGGAAATTCAGAAGGGAAGTGGCCCCCAGAGAAGGTATTCTGTTTTCAGTAGGTCTTAATTCTGCTTGATGTTGTCAGAGGGTGTTTATCTTCAATCTACGTCTGCTTTGTCTGAACACAGGGGGAATACACTAGCGGCACATGGGAAGAGAAGTCTCAGGAGATTAACTTTGCGGATTTCAATTTCTCCATAACGTACTACTTCCTGAAGCAAGATAATGAGAAGGACAATGAGGCGGTAAAGCTTGAGGAAGGTAAAGCCATACCTGAATGTGCTATTATGTTTTCCAACTTGATAAGCTTGTCAAAAAAGCTGTTTTTACATTGTTGTTTTATGCCAAATCTTTGTCATAATGATTTCTGAAAGAGGCTCACAGGATCTGATGTTAAAGCCACAGTTCCGCTCTATGATGTCATAGATCAATCGCCGTAATGCCTGCAGTCAGATCAAGATGCCACAAAAATAAATCAGACTGCAAATATTCTGTGCTAAATTGTCAATAGATGTGAAAAAGAGCTTCAACACAATTATTCAGATAACATATGAAGAACCATCACAGCAGGAGTCAGCTAATGCTACTGTAGCAGCACAAACAGCAATAACCAACTGTGAGAGAAAACATGCAGAGACAATCCGAGGTCTACAAATTACAGGACTGCTCCTGATGACCAGCCTGTCAGTCATTAATACAGGATGTTTCCCAGGATTCGCCACATCAAAGAAACTGATGTTTGGACAAGCAGTGTCAGCCTAATATCGTTTTCTTCAGGAATCCTGAAAGCCTTTTGTCCCCCCTGCTGTGATGTTGGATGTTCCAGGGACTGATAATTACATATGCAGATCCCACTATTCTAATTTTTTGTTTGTGATGACATGTCCTTAAATTTTATTTAGAAACAGTCCATCCCCTTGATGCAGTATATCAAATTGGAATATATCGAATCGTACCTGTATTGTTATACAATGCACTGCCCCCTACTGTTCATTCGCCCTCAATGCGTCTTCACTTAGAGCTGTCCACTTTGAGATCAGATCTCTGAGGACGGATCTTACTGCCTCGTCTGGACAGGGCCATAGGTGAGTGGGACACATCGCTCAGTTAAGCATCTGGCTGCAAGTGCTCTGGTCTGACCACCTAACCGTGGGTCAGAATTACCTGGGCGGAAATCACACTTTGACAGATTAACGGTCAGGGGCACCTCAGCCATGGAACTGAGGTTAGATGCACTGGACAGGAGTGTCCCATATGCTGTGAAAATGACTTCATTGTCCAGATTTAGTCATTTTCAACACCGTTCAAGTTCTTTAGTGTCGCGACCCAAAACCCAGTTGTTTACGATGCAGTGAAAGGTCATCAGCACATAGTGTGACTCTATAAGTTCCCCGTCATGGGACTGAGATCAACTGAGATCTACCTGCCCTACTTCCTGGAGACTGAGTGCAGCTGTTATGAGACGAGGTATCTCATAGTTTGACGCTAAACCATCAACTTGTAAGAGCAACAGATTTCGAAGTGGGTAGCATCCCCACATCGTCTATATTTAGATGTTTAAACAGCGTGCTCCAAGATGGAATGAGATGGAGAGGAGCTGGCGTGACTTTTAACGTGATTGGAGGCATCATGTTAAAATAAATGAATACGAGGACGTACTGTAATACACAGAACTTGAAACAACAACAATCATTTGGAAGTAGAGCTGGTTTAGCTTCATGTCTCAAAAACCAACGTGTTGAGCCCTGATAAGATATAACATCAATTAATTATGCTGCTTGTTTGATGATTACTGAGTATAATATGAAGATAAACATTTTTATAGTTGTCACTTGATGACTTTTATTCCTAACCTAGAGGAGGAAATAAATAGGCGTGCATCTTATTGTACTATTTATCTTTCAGTATCCCATGTTGTCTTGCAAGTCCAGTTTTTTAGATTTTTTTGTTTCAGCAAAAGTCCTCAAATCTTTTCCCCTTTCCTCATTTTCCTCTCAAAACATTCCCTACTATCTCTAGAACATAGGATACTTTCCCTCTGCTTAATGTGTGCAGTTATAAAAACAGTGAAGTAAAGATATATTGCTGTCAGCCGTCCCTCCAGTTCTTAGTGTTCAACACAGCTCTTGTCCTGCCTCCAGACGCCTACCCCTGGGCCATGAGGGAACTTCTGTACACCAACAATGACTTCCCTCCACGAGCCCACTGCCTGGTCAGATGGTGAGTTCAGTCATTCACCAGCTTTACATTCAATGTAAAAACTTGGCTGCTGTAAAATCATGGAGATGCAGTAGATCCTGAATGAATCCTCACTCTGATCCCAGCTTTGGTTGGACTGCGGTGGTCTCTGTTGTTTTAGTTATTAGTGATACAACACTAACAGATTTCAGACACTTTGATTTGTCTTACATGCATTTAAATAAACAAACTGCTTGTCTGTACAGCACAAAGTGTCAACATTAAACAGTCAACATTAAGCTGCAGAAACATACAGTGAATGACATGATAGTAGACATGGTAAGTGTGAAGAGATGCATAAGTGGAGAAGAATGTGCTGTGAATGTGTCTGCTCAGCTGTCCCTGTGTCTGTGGGACAGGTACGGTATACAAGAGTTTGTGGTCATCTCCCCTGGAACCACCTGCGAGGCGATCATCAGCGAGTCCAAATGCAATCTGCTTCTCAGCTCAATCTCCATGTCTTTGGCCAACAGTGGCTGGTGAGTCACCTTCATCACCTTCATCCCTCACTGTCCCCACTGTACAAATGTTTGAATGCTTTGTTATGTCAAAGGAAATAGATTTTTGAGGATCTGATCAGGTGAACGCTGCATTAATCACACTCGGACACGCAGTGTGTAATCAATACTATGATTATAGAAGTGGAAAGTCTCTGTTTCCACCTTTAGCCATGACATTAATCAGTCAGTCATCATATTCTGCATATATATAAAAACAATTGAATTGTAGTAGTAACGTCACTTAATGGGAGCGTTACACAGTTTATGAATTTTAATTTGAGGCTTTCACTCCGGCACCTCCATGTTTGTTTGGATACTGAGGGTAAGGAGAGGCCTGAGTTGCTTTTGATGACAATTGCTTTGGGATTTAACAGAATACTGAGACTGGTTTAACCATTGACGGCTTTCCTTGGATAGATGATGCTGGAAGGTTTTGAACCGTTTGGTTGAGATATGTAATGAACCGGAGCAACTGTATCTAAAGATCTTAAATCACCTTTACAAACATCCAGAGAAAAAATCACTGTGGTAGTTTTTGGTGCAGTCGCAGTGAGGCTGTTGGAATCTGATCACTATTGGTAGATGTTTTGGTAGATGGGGATTGGTGCTGTTCTAAAGCTGATTGCCTGTATCTGCTCTCCATTCAGTGAACAGCGTTAGAAGACCATGTGGTACAGGGAGCAGAACTGGAGCAAACAAACCTGCTCTCTGATCCTTCTTGATCAGATCTGATGAGACATGTTGGTCCCGTTTCAAACAGCAGCCTGGTGGCAGGGATCCCACCATAGACAGCTTCTCTCATGACAAACCTGCTTGTGGGTTTAGATACTAATGAATGCATTTCTTGCTCTGCACAGTCGGTGCCCTTGTAGAGTTTTGTCCACGCTATCATTAAAAACCTGAGGACTAACCCAGAGGACGAGAGTGGTGGTTGAGGAGCTCGTCCACGGGAAGGTTGTTTCCCACACGGATGATGTGGACACCGAGGTCTTCTGTTCTGTGTCGACAACCTCTGGGATGTGGACACAGAACCGTCACCCTCTGTTGATATTTACATCACCCAGACCCTCACGAACTCTCGGACACAGACGGAACAACACCGGCGTTAGGGATGCTGCTAACACGTTGAATTCTTCATGATAACACTTGTTACTCTTTGTCTCGTGCGCTCAGCCAGGTCCCCATGTTTGTGCAGATCCAGCAGAAGTGGCGGCGTATGTATGCTGGAGAGTGCCAGGGACCAGGTGTGCGCACTGATTTTGAGATGGTCCACCTTCGAAAGGTGCCAAGCCAATACAACCACCTGTCTGGTCTGCTGGACATCTTCAAGTCTAAGATAGTAGGTGCTGCAGAGCCAGACACAATAGACACATCTGACATTAGAAGAAATCGTCTCAAACTTGGATGAATGGTCTATCAGCATTTCTTTAGATGGCATTGGTATTTTGTGTTTACACCTGCAGGTATTATTTATTAACAAAGATTTCCTCTTTATAAGTTCATATTACTTCTGCTTTTACTCCAATCTGTCTTCGGAGCTCTTCTCCTTGCAATTTGCAGTACTTTTTGTTATAGAACCTGAAGTTAGGAATCACAGCTAATGATTTCTCTCTTGAGCTCTTCACTCTTCGACAGTGATTCACTTTAGTGTAATGAAGCAGCGGCCCAGGCAGGGGGAACCGAACGGCCTAGAGGTCCTTTATCCATGATGGCATTCTTCCACCTACAGCCAAAAGCTCATGATCATGGGTGGCTGGAAAATAAGAAACCATATCTGTGTGAAATATGGAGATGCTGGTTAAAAGCAGTGCTCAGTGTGCAGATGTTCTTTACTATGGGGCCGATAAAAGGCCTCTCCAACCTCCAAACTGTCACACATAACGATCCAACAGATGTCTTCAGGAAGACGGCAAGGGGCATGTTCATGTTTCAACAATACTCACCCTCATGTCCACTGAGGTCACAACACCAGTTTAGGATTGAACATTTGTCTGCTGCAGCTGCATGACTGCCTCCAACCGGCTGCCCTCCAGCTGATGAGGTCTTTGGTTTGAACAACAGCAGACAAACGGTGCTGTTGTTCAGTTATCAATTAAATGTGCCTGATGACTGCTACTACTGAAGATATCCAGGTGGAGGTTGTTGGTGGTGGAGGGCAACTTCTGTTGGGTTGTAGATGCTTGAAGATCTGCTGCTGTCTTGAGTCAAATGATGAACGCCCTTGAATTCATCACTAGTTAATTGTATACACGCCCCTTTTATTTTAAACTACCTTATACGTGAAACCAATGGTACAGCGGTGTATTCATCCTCTCTCTTGTTGGGCCTCTCTTCAGGGCTGTACCCTCTCCCCTCTACCTCCAATCAGCATCGCTATCCGGTTCACCTACATTCTCCAGGACTGGCTGCAGTCTTCGTGGCCTCAGCAGCCTCCAGGTGAGCACAGAACGAACAGAGGGCGCTGTGGCTCCAGTTACTACAGAATAGTTCCTCATCAGTGATCACATCAACCCAATGCTAATGAGCATGTTGTCCAGCGTAGGTGGTGAGTTGCTGTGTGTACGAAGCCCAAAACGAACATCACAACCAAATCCATCATATTTGTAAATGAGCACGCAGGACAGCTAGTTGGTTAAATGTGGATGATGATACCTGTCGTTGTTTATTGTTCACCTTTGTTGAAGCCTGTTTCATCTTATCGTTCATTCTGTTTCCTATGACTTGTTTCCTCTAACTCAATGGGTGTGGACACTAAGACGAAGACGTTACTTTAAGTTCCTAAACCAGGTGTGATAGAGGATTTAGACGGCTTTGAGAGATCATGGCACATTTAAAACTGTATAAGACGCCTGTCATACGAGGCAGCCTCGATGCTCCGAACTGGGATGCTATAAATGGGAGTGTATATACGAGGCCAGTGGACCGTGCAGCTTCACATAGGACCGGCCCTCATTGGGTTAAATAAACTTCATTTATAGATAAACTTCATTTATTTAACTTCATTTTCTTGTCATATGCAGATTTTTCATAAACGGCTTTGTAGTAATTTTTGACTTCTTCTGGCAGACTTTGACGCTGTCCTCGGAGGTGAGGTGGGCGGGGTGGAGTTTGGGAAACTTCCTTTTGGGGCCTGTGAGGAAACAATCAGGTAACAGCACTGTAACCGCAGCACATTCCCAGAACATGTAATAGACCCCACAAAAACTGAAGAAAAGTTTATTCAGCAGATGTACTGAAATCATGTGCAAACCCCCCCTCATCATTTTGTGTGTGTTTCTGGGTGTTGCAGTGAGCTCCATCTGGCAACCACCTGGCCTCAACTGACCGAAGGTATCGTTGTGGATAATGATGTCTACAGGTGAGTGTCCTTCAACCTTCTCTTGACTGTCTCTGACCTCCATTGCAGCAGCGTTCTGTTTGAAAGTTCTCTTATTGTTTAGGAGAAAACATCTCATGCAAAGCTACCTTCAAGTTAAACAGCTGAACCTAAACAATGAAGAAGGAACGTGGCATCAATGTGGTCATTATTCCTCTCAATCAATATGAAGTATGAGCAACTCATCATCAGCCAAATGATGTCCTCTGAATGAAAACTGCACCAACAGCTACTCGTCTTCTTCAACAACACATTATGAATTAGCTTTGAAAAATATGGACTAATGTAGTTTGTCATAGTATTCAGGAACAGGACATACTTAATGTAGGAGAAGGGTTCATATGGTGGTGAAACATCTTGAAAAGTCATGCAGGTCATCAATACTCAGGCCTGGGGGGTTGACAGGCTTCTGTTAGCAGTCCCGGGATTTCCTTCACAATAACTTCATGACAGTACATGTGGTTCAGGTAAGACCCCCTCAGTCAAATATATTCTGGTTCATTTGTTTTATGGGGTACCTGAGTTCCTGGAGGGCGTTATCCATCGTATACCATCGTACCAGCTGTAAATAACACTGTAATAAACCAGGACTCCGTTTCCATGGTAACACCTGAGGGTTTTAACTAACTTCAAAAACAATCACTACCATTCCAAACGGTTCTTAGGCAGTGTAATCATTGTTCCCCACCTCAGTGAATTGGAGCACCTTTGATATCCCCAGAAAAACAGGAGCTTTGATTCCGGTAAGAGCCAGAAGCACAAAATACCTGGTTATCATTAAAGTAATATCAGAAGTATTCTTAACACGAGTCCACCGGTCTACTTCATGTTAATGTCAGAATTGTGTCTGTGAACATGTCGTACTTACAGGTACTTACAGGTACTTACAGGTACTTACGGGTACTTACGGGTACTTACGGGTACTTACAGGTACTTACAGGTACTTACAGGTACTTACAGGTACTTACAGGTACTTACAGATATTTGGCGTTTGTGTTGAAGCTTTGTTTCCAAACCGAAAAGGCTCAGCTGAGTGTAGTTCCAATCCAGTGGACCATCCCAGTTTCATACTGCATACCACTATGAAACACTCTGTGGTAGTACGGACGAGGCTGCTTCCAAAGCAGCGGGTCATATGCAGGTCGATGGATCAGGTTGTTCAACAACTGTAACTGAGATGGTTACAGGTTGCCTGTGCTACATTGTTCACTACAGAAGGACAGTGAACTTCTCCTTTTAGAGGATGTTCAGAGGATGACACACTGATGGTCGTACGTGCTGCAACCAATCAGAATGGAGTCTTCACCCAGACCCAGTAGAAAGCCTTTACGACACCTTTGAGATTCAGTCTGTCTTCTCCAATCTTGACATAAATATAGAAAACAACATTTAACCTTGCGTGCTGTTTTTGTGTGACCCGGCAGTGACCTCGACCCTCTCCAGGCTCCTCACTGGTCCGTCCGAGTCCGGACAGTTGAAAACCCTCAGTGTTTACTGGGTAAGGTGAATCCTTTGGTATCCACTTGGCATTTTGAAACGTCTCTTCTGCATCTACAAAAAGTGAAGAAGTCCGTTGAAATTATATCGCTCATCTGTTTTTGAAACAAATTGTTCCTTTTCAAGAACAGCGTGTTCTCTTCCAGAAGCAGTGCAGTGATCCGTCCACCCTGTCTTGTTGCAATATGTTGAAATAGAAGCCAGTATAGAACTGGTCATATTAGCTGAACCCAGTCAAAGATAACCAACTCCTGTAGTCCAATGCAACTGTAAGCTGGATGATACTTGCTGACCAAGCAAACTGATATAAATAATTAGAAGAGATGGGCTACTAACTATTGAGATGCAGATAATCTCATATACAAGATCCATGTCCACTCTGTGTTCTTTCAGTCCCGGTCTGTGGTGAAGAGACCTTTAGCACATTAAATTGATCACAAAAACTGTTTTCTTTTCTTCCTGCAGGGGATTTTATGACAGAGTTCTTCAAGCTCTGTTGGAGGAAGGAGTCTACAGAAGAGGTTCTTGGAAGAGGATTGGCTGAAGAGGAGGGCAAAGGTCAAGCTCCTGGCTGTACTTTAGTTGATGCCACCGTTTTTCACTACAATGTCAATTAGCACAGATCATTCCAGGGATGGACTGAATTTAATACTGTAGACTGTTTATCTCAGAATAGCCAAAGCTGGACTTTCCCATTGTCTGTATGTGTGCTGTTTCTGATGTGTGGAAGCTGTTCAGATCTCTTGGTGTTTGTGTTTGGTGGCTGTAGCAGGTGTGGAGTTCATCAGGGGCCGAGCTGAATCAACACCCTTGTGTTTACTGCTTATCTCCGATCTTATTATTTCCATCTTCCTTCTGTCATTGAAGCCCCTCGAACCGTTAGTTTGATGGACTGGAGATAGTTCTCTTCTTCTTCTCACCAAGTTTGATGTTTCTGGCTTTAGCATTCTAGCGCCACCAGTGGGTTGAATTGGGAGTTAAGTTTATGCACGCAACTTTTGAACCATATGCCAGATGTTTCTCCGTGTGCCACACATTGTGTCCGAAGTTCACCAACATTTGCATCAATGGTCTTCAGGCCAAGGGCCTCAACTCTATCTACTGTATATGACGCTTCTATTTTCCAAAGCGTTTGCCTGTCACAGCCAATTGTAATTGGTGGCAAACCCGCCAAACAGGAAGTGGGATTAAATTGTACCAGAACAACACTTGGTGCATGTAACCAGGACCCCATAGTTTGGTCTGTATCTATTCAATCTAGTTATAGGAAGCAACGTAATGGTGACTGCTTAATGTGATTCTATAAATAACTGTTTTTCCCTGCAGAATATAGTGAGATCAGCTCTGCGTTGTCCAAGCTGACGGAGCCTGCAGCAACGGTTCCAATCTCCAAGCTCTCCGTGTCCAACATGGTGCATAGTGCCAGGAGGCACATCCGACGGCAGCGACGCACTGATGAGTCACCGCTCAACGCCGATGTACTCAACTCCATTCTTCTGGTGAGGGTCATTGTTTCACAGGGCTGTTACCTCAACACAGAGGTAGAAGACAATGGAGACTAGATGATGGAGCGTTGGTGACGCTTTAAATAAGACGTGTCTACAATGACGTGGCTACTCCCTGAAACAGAACCACACTGGCTGAAGGGACAGAGGGACCATGGAGGTCTCATCTAGTATACTTCTATCCAAGATGACATGATGGGTTCATAGAACATGTCCAGTGATAACACGTGTTTGTAGGATGGAGCTCTGGAAGTCAATCAACAACATGTGATCATCTCAAACTGAAAGAGGCCTGACGACCCAGTTCTACAGTTAGCAGGGATGTTGTGGCCATCACTTATAGAACATTATAAATAAGGTGAGACGCCACTTTACAACATTAAAAGAGGAATACAAACGGGGTCATTTGGAGGTATTCTGGTAGATCGTAGGACTGAGGCAAAGCTCCTCGACGGGTGTTTCAAAGGTAGTCTGAACCCTTCTCGATGGTCATGTCAGTTTGCCATGAAGTGTTGGGTTTCTAGGAATCATGGGAGGGACAAATCATTGTTTGGTTGGACAGCCTCAGCCTCCAGACTGATCTGGGCACTTTAAATTCGCCCACGCTGCTGCCAATTCAAACATGGAAAGTGATAGTTAATATATCGTATCAAAGGAGGTCAAAGGGCCTTTGACCCTCATGGTGAACTGGAAGCTTGAATCCAACATGGTCAGTAGTGCTTCTATATCGCACCCTTCTACCTTCATGGTAATCACAGTGCTTTACTTCGTTGCCTCGTTCACACTCACACTTGTTGGAACACTTGTTGTGGTTAATGTGTGAGGTGACAAGCTGCCACGTTCACATCCATCCACATTAATGACAGCATCAGGAGCAACGAGGGGTCCAATGTCTTGCTTCTGCACAGATCGAGAACAGTAAGCTTCCAAAGCGAAGCGACCTTTGGCCCTGGAAACTCAGTCTGACCTATTTTTCTACAATTTGTAACACGTGTCTTGAACAGATTAGACTATATAAATATTTGTCTTTTTTAATGTATAATGAAATTGTTCTTTTGTTCTTGCATATCTCAGTATCTCTTCCCAGATGCTGCTGTGGAGAAGTCATCAGAGAACAGCAAGAATAAACCTGCAAAGTCAAGTTCTTGTGAGAAGACGGAGAAAGAAAAGAATCCTGACGATGTAAGTTCATGTCTGTTGTTTCTTTGTTAGTGATAATAAGCACGTTTGTTTTACATCTGTCATGCACGCGTTCAAACACAAGCTGTGACACTGTTAGTCACAATCCAAGCTGTGAATTAAACTACAGTACTTTGACATGAGTAGATGAATATAATAACTTCAATACAATAGAAGAGGACAGAAAGACAAACATGTGCTTGTCTTTCTGTCCTGTATTTGTCCCCATCGTTGGCTCTGCTCTCTCTCTCTGATACAGGACCTCTTCCACCAGCTGAAGTCAGCACCGGTTGACAGTTTGACCTACCGACTGGCGCTCTGCATGTGTCTGATCAACTTCTACCACGGAGGGCTGCGTGCTGTCGCCCACCTCTGGCAGGAGTTTGTACTAGAGCTGCGCTACCGCTGGCAGAACAACAGCCTCATCCACGGGTGGGTGTGGCACCAACCTCACCACTCTGTCTGGTTCCAACAGGGTTCTCGGCAGAGCACCACACATCGTTAGTTAGTGTTCTCAGAGCGTAGCTACAGCCGCGCTGCCAGAACATAGCAACACCTTGTTTTGTTATACAACAACAAATACAATCTGAACATGTGGAGACTTCATGTAAACCACCAACCATGTTCAAGGGCTGCTGCAGCAGTTCATCTCATGTTCAGTCATGCTAACTTGGATCAATCTGATGTCCGTTTGCTTCCTAATCTGCAGACTGTCTGGAGGACCCCCTGACCTTCGCTGTTGTCTTCTTCATCAGAAGCTCCAGGTCAGAAACAGTAAAACCATCAGGGTAGACCAAATGAACCAGAGGCCTCAGACAAATCAGGAGCTGTTATCAGTGGGAGAACAACACGTTGAAGGTCCAGCTGCTGCTTGTTGCGTCTCTGAAGAGAAAATAAGTATATGAAGAACATGAATAAAAAAGCAAGCATGAGGTAATAAAGTACAAGTACTAATACGCGCCAACGAGCTGCAACCAAACCACTCACACTATCAAACCGACATGTTGACTAGTTGGAACATTAACTTGAAGGCCTCTAATGTGTGTTAATGAAATCAAATATTGACGCATGATAACGAGAGCGGCCGACTTCCTCTGTGGCAAAACAAGAAATCACGTCAGTTCCTTTAAGATGAGGCTAAGAACCCAACCAGGTTCTGTGACCATAGAAGGAAGGTTCAATTCCAAGTTCTTTGTGTTTTGGGGGCCTCACTGCAGAACGTCCCACTACTGTCCAGGTGTCTTCTCAACATGTCCTCATGTTCAGGCTCTCAGAATGCAACGGCTGCAGATAATAATCATTCCATTCATTCTAACAATGACCCCATATGGGGAACGTTGGTCCTGGAACGTTCATAGATCCAGACTGCTGATACCTTTAATGGATCGTTAACTACACTGTTTTACTATTTCTTTCATATTAGTAACTAGTTGTGACACCTCATGCTCTTAAACTAACGGCACTGTGATGATGAATGAATGAATAACAGCAAGGTGTCACTCTAACAGAGAGACGAGGACAGGACATGTCTGACCAGGGTTGTCTCACTGCATAGATGCTGAACTGCTGCATTGAGAGGAAGAGGGCCAGAGATGAAGTTCTCAAGGTGCTGGAGAGAAGTAAAGGTGGAGACCACTCGGAGCAGCTGTCAGCAGCAGCAAAATCTGCTTACATCTCAACACGGGAGGCGACTTCAGGAAAATCCTGGGACTCTTGGAGTGACAGTGAAGAGGAGTTCTTTGAGTGCTTGAGTGACCAGGGTGAGATGGAGGCTCCACGTCCTGAGGGGGAAGGTGACGTCAGCAAGAAGAAAGCAGAGGGCAGGATGCAGCCCTACAACAACATAACGCTGCTCCATTCCACAGAGCTGCTCTATGTTCCCCTGACACAGGTGAAGAGCTCTTTGTCTTCATCACTCATTAGCTGAGGAAAGTCATTTCAGTGTTGTTATTATCAATTATTCTCAACATAGTGGGTATTAACAGAAATTGTACTTTTGCATCTGATTGCTGAAACCAACTTCTATTTGTTTGTTCTTCAGAGGTTTTATTGTCTGACTGGTTTTACGATGCACAACGTTTCAGACCATTTAGGAATCACCCTGAATAGGAATACAAATTGGATAAGAAATGTTAATGTGACAAATATTTTCAATATTATCTGGGGAATCCCAGTGGGCGGGGCCCCCAGTGGGCGGGGCCCAGTGGGAGGGGCCCCCAGTGGGCGGGCCCCAGTGGGCGGGCCCCCAGTGGGTGGGGCCCCCCAGTGGGCGGGGCCCCAGTGGTCAGTCTGAGCTGAACTCTGACCAGTGGCAGGTCGACTGTCTACTGCACCTCCAACATGTTAACACTGGACATCATTTTAATGCTCTTGCAAAGATCCTTGTTCAAAACGTTATTCTGATGTCCAAAAATAATGAACAGCTGTGACTTTCTTCATATCTGAGTAGGTAGATAAATCTATGAGGTAGATAATAACCTTCACTCCAAAGGAGGAGGGGTCACGGTGGAGTTCACCCCTCCAGCAGCACATTGATGAACAGAAGTATTTCAATGCTGCTGATGTTCTTGTTGTTGAAGGAGCCTGCTCCCATGACAGAGGATCAGTTAGAGGAGCAGTCAGAAGTCCTCGCCAAACTGGGAACATCCGCTGAAGGTGCCCACCTGCGAGCTCGGATGCAGAGTGCCTGTCTGCTCTCTGACATGGAGTCTTTTAAGGTGAGACCGACGGATATACGTTAACACATATGACATGAATAGGAATAAATCTGTAGTATAACGATACAGGCCTTGATCATGTTAAGAGGAAGTTGCCTCTATTTCAGAGTGTTGACTGGAGAAATGTAAAGACTGTAAACAAAGAAGGACGTCCTTGTTCCTTCATTTGACCCACACAGCCAAATACTTATTTTAGTTATTTAGTTATAGTTATTTTAAGTTATTTGTTATTTTCCTTTCATTTATTGAGACCTTGAGCAGTGAAGCTCCTCCCCTCTCCTCTTTTTAGATGAACAACTTAATCTGTGACGTGGACTCAGATTATGTAGCTTGTTCATGGTGGATTCAG
>CAAKHC010015945.1:34701-52893 GCA_901007825.1 Macroramphosus scolopax | reverse complement strand
CAATTAAAGTCTGATCTTTCATCTAGGATCAAATACAGGATAATTCAGAGCTCTGATCTTTGCCTCTACAGCATGTGAACATTCCTATATCCTGACGCCTCGACACACTGAGTGCTAAGATGTGTGTGTACAATATCTATTTTTACGCCTTATCTATTTTTCATGCTGAGCATAGCAGCATAGCGTGAGAAACTGATCCAGGCACCTCTCACAAGCTCTCACAGTCCACGCGGCTATGATCCACAGCGAGATGGTGAAGACCAGCAGCACAGTGCCGGGACAGATGGTCATGAGGGTCTTCATGACAAAGCGTGTGTTAAAGTTAATCTTGTTGAGTGCACCGATGCTGCGGGACGAGGCGTCCGTGAAGAGCTTGCTGTGCAGCAGCATGACACGAGCGATGAGGTACAGACGCAGGAACATGGGAATGGACAGGATGATGTCCACATCTGCGTCCGTCTTGGACGGCACGTAGGAGTACGCCAGCCGCGCCGTCCAGGTGAAGGTGTAGTTCCCTGGGATGGGGTGGATGGCGCACACCAGGATCTCCAGGCAGATGAAGAAGATGCGCTCATATGTCATGGCTATCCTCCAGTCGTCAGCTGCGTTGTCCACCATAAATAACTGCAAGGAAAGGGCACGGTGAGGCGGACGGAGAGTAAAAGGCCACTAACATTTTCATCACGGTGACGCAGCAGGCTACAGGAAATCATTAAACCCATTAAACAATACGTCATTTATAGCCTTGAGTCATTAAATTACATTCCTGAGTCCCATTCAAATACATTTTCAGGCACATTGTAGCCCATTTATTACTGTGACACATATACACACCACATCAATTCTATCCATTTCAGAAAGAGAATATATTAAATGCAGGTGCTGAAAATGTTTCAGAACAAGAAACCTGAGATCTGTTGGAGCTTACAAGAATATAATAACTCTTCTTTTCCAAAGAATGAAATAGTGACGGTCATTATGTGTTTGTACGCAGCCATTCTCACTCACTTTATTGAATTATCATCATGCATATTCAAAGAACGGACTACAAAGGCTTTGGAATGTAAATAAAATTGCTATTAATGCAATTAATTATCAGTTTTCAGATTTCCTACATGCAAATAAACACGTGTTACATTTGCTGCATGCATTCAGCGTATCGACTTCAAAAGGTTGTGCTGATGAAGAGAACATCTGTCGCCTCCACATTAACGTTGGGTCCTGATGGCCTGGCCGCTCAGACCAGAAGGTAGGCCATCTCACCGGGGACCTCAGGGTGGGTGTATTTCAACACCCCTCATCACTCATCCCCGCCCTGTCCTATTTCATATGCTGTAGCTTCATCATATGGTCACCTCTGCTGCTGCTACCCCCCCTCCTCTTTTTCCTCCCCTCCTTCCTCTTCATCACTTCCAATCCAATTTACACTTATCGAAGAAGATTCATAGCCGGGTGTATTCACCCTGAACGGCTCAGCCCCGGACCGCCGTCTCCAGCTCGTTGACAGCGATCCCTGATCCTCTGGTTGTAGATGCACTATCTCAATCGGACTGCGGGATTGTTGATTAAGTACAATCAGACTGTATTAGCTTCCCCCTGCGGCTGATATTCCTCCACAGCAGCTGATACTGTATCCTCTCAATCACCTTAAGGTCCTCCGCCTATGTTCAGGCCGACACAACAGGCAGGAGATATTTCAGAAAAGGTTGCAGTCAGCAGATGCGGGCGAGTTTTCCTCGTGGTGTATTTTTGCAATGAGAAGCAGAAGCTTTTCTCAGGAATCTCCCCAACATGCAGAGTAATGAATTATATGATTAACCTCTCCGGCATTAAAATGAAAACATGCACATAGAATATTTTTTTTTTGCCTGCAGTTCAGCATCTCTCAGCAAAAGATTGTGCACAGAACAGTCGATCTTTTAAGTTTGCAGGAATATGCTTGGTTTCATATGTATTGAGAAGAATTTAACCCCGGGACCAGGAGATCTTGTCTCCTACATCAGAGTACACTTAAAGGTTGAATACTAGTTTCGTTCACTATACAGAGGATAGAATATACTATATATACTATATACTATACAAGCATTAGCAAGCATGGCAGCTTGGGGCAACTTGTCTCAGTGATTTTGAGGTAAGTTGTCACATGTGAGGTGAGAAAGGCTGCGTGCAGTTTGCAGCGGCGATGGAACGGCGGTTCCCATAAGCCTGATGGCCTGGTGGCTTGATGCTTCACATACACTGTCTGAGTCTTGCAGCTGAAGTTAAGGCTGATGTGACTGCCACGTACCAGCATTTATTTAAGTTGAATAATGAATCAATCTTTATTTCTGGAGCTGAATTCGAAGTAAGAATTAACAATCAGTGCATCTTCTCCTGTTTTGTGTATCGATCGGCCGCCTGCCGACGGGGCGACGTGTCTCCGTTTATAACAGCCATGAATAAGAGAGGAAAATGAAATGAATGCTACCTGGAGGTGCACCCGAGGAGTGAAGACCTCCGCCGACGTGCTGTGTTAAATTGATCTGCCAGGACGATATAATGGGGTCACTCCTGGCTGGTGATTCACCAAGTTCAG
This sequence comes from Macroramphosus scolopax, assembly GCA_901007825.1. Lineage (NCBI taxonomy): Eukaryota > Metazoa > Chordata > Actinopteri > Syngnathiformes > Centriscidae > Macroramphosus > Macroramphosus scolopax. The sequence continues at coordinate 50,318 of CAAKHC010015945.1, read as the reverse complement.
TGGAAATTGTCCAGGGTGGTTTTTGTGTAATGAAGATTAAAGCGAATGTCGACATCAGTAATTATTGCTTGAGACTTTGTTCTTTAATGTGTAATGCAATCTTTAACAATATGATGTATTGATCCCAATACAGGAGTATGAACAGTGTTCTCAGAGGCCCCGGTCTCCCCTATTTTCAGCGTCTGTAAGCTTCTTAAGTTGGAGACATACTGAATGTGTGGATTTAAAGAACGCAGATAAGGAATGAAATAAAAGACGCAGCCGCACGTCCCGACTCGGCGTCTCGCCAGAAAGTCCCCATTTAGTTTAATTTGAAACTTTTCATTACAGAAGTAAAAACTCTCCCAACTCAGGAGGGCTAATGGGATCAGCGACCTAGATTGTAAATTTATCAGTGATATCTCACATGAAATATAATTGCTGAAATCGTCACATTCCTCTCACACAGACGGAGGATTCTATTCAACATTGTCGACTCAAGGACAAAGAAAGCGTGAATCAGTACCACTGTGCGATGCCGCTTTCCTCGCTGACGTACACGAATGCTCCACATATTACAGTCAGACGCTTTCAAAGGGCCTCTGACACTGCTGCTTCTCTTCCCCAAACCACGACGGCCAGCAGTGATCGCTCATTACAGCCTGTTTCTGGGCCAACGTTCGCCCAGCAGCTATCGTACAAGAAATATCAAGTGTCAATAAGCTGGCACATTACACCATAAACCAGCTGCAGTTAACACGTCCCTGAGAAAACTGCCCAACTGCCCCCACAAAGCTCATCCATATTTAGTTAAAAGCTACAACCAAAGTTTCCCCCAAACACAGAAGACACACTAATTAAATTTTCAGAGGCAGTTGTTCATATCAAATGTGTGACACTGAGCTCCTTTAACAAACTGACATGTGTCAGAGAAGTGTGTAACTCTAACCACAGCTCAGCGTGTTCGCCTTTCCAGGCGTAATGTAGACACGGCAACACAAGCTGCGACTCCGCGCCGCCACGTTTCCTGACTTACGGAGTTCGGCCTCTGAAAACAGCTCGATCCATTGTTGGTACACAGCACAAGCTGCGTTTTATTTTACATTTTAAACAACAAAACCCGTCCTGTATAGAGCAATTATCGAGTTTGTTACCTCAAAACAATGTAATTAAACATTTAAACCCGGGTTGCTACTTGGCGCCTAAAAGCAATTATGGTAATGGATGACCTGAAATACAATACTCAAGGGCCCTTTACCTCGGAGCATCAACTATTCCATGCAAACAGCCCGACTGACTGTTATGACAGACGGGTGGAGGAAAACCCTCAGCTGTGTGTGCTTGTGTCAACTTGCAGGAGACACACGGGGACCAGAACCACCGAAAAATGTTTTATTTATTGGAGTTTGATTTAAAAGTAAAATGATTTTATATTGAGGTGAAGCCTCCACAGAGTCCTGGCAGCATGCAGGTTTTTGTTAAAGGAACGTAAGCAGAGCGAGATCCAGAAGCAAAGACACATCCGAAGAACAAACGAAGCCGCTGCAGCGTTCAACACATCTCAGAAGTCAGTTTGAGCGTCCGTTCACGTCATGGGAAGATTCTGTTTATAGGGTGAGATTCGATATAAGTGTCCTCACATGTTCCCTGTCTCAGAGGAGCTCACCTGTGATGAAGGCTGGGTTGGTTACTGGTTTCACCAGCCTCAATATAACTAATGGAGTCCAGCTCAATATTTAATCTGTGTAATGTGGAGAGGGGAACATATATCTTGTCACAGAGAATGAAATCGCTCAATCTCATTAGTGAATTAGGTGGGGAGGTTCAGCACAATTAGACATTAGTGCAATGCTTTATTTATGATATCAAAGTGAGCCACTAAGAGGCCACTTTGCTGAGTAAATCTGTTGGATATTCCAGTTGCTTTTGTTTCCGAAATTAAATTTCACATTTGCATATGCGATCCTTTAGTCGAGGAAAGTAACGGCTCTCCGAGCTGAAGTAAAAGAAGGGGAAATAATAATGTTGCAGCCAAGATGCACACGAAACCAGAACCACCTGTTCAAATTCAAATGCGCTGCCATTAGCGGGTAATCTGTAGGACTCCCGACTCTTTGGGAGGGTGAGTGTCCTTGAAAGCCGGCGTGTTTAGTGGAATCATTAAGGTCACCAGCTAGCGGTTGTTATCTGACTCCGGTCTGCGGTCTCAGGTAAAGGACAGATTTCACTGTGAGAAATCCAGCGTGCCTCCTGCAGTTACGCCGTATCTCTGACTTCTGCACACCACACAGGGGCGGCCTGACAAGCACAGCACAGGTTCGGCTCTGCCAGGGTTCGCTGGCACACTCAGGCTGATGTTCTGTTGCTTTATATCTTCTTCAGATGTTAAAAGTGAAAGCCGCGCTAATGTAAAAAAAGAAATCAGCGATTGACTTTTATCACATCAAGAACACATCAAAGACGGAAAAAAGCCCCCAAAGCATTTCTGCATTAGTCTAAGAACACTCAGCAGAACTGTCATCACAAGGCACAGCGACGTCGCGATGGCCCGAACACAAATGCCCCTCGGCAAACAGCCTTTGATGTGCGAGGAAGAGGAGACTTTGTGAACGTCAGTTTGGGAATCAGGTGAACCCGGCAGCTATCTGAGCAGCGGAGGCAGGGAGATGCTCCCAGCTCCTATCAGACGACGACAATGACAAATCAAAGTCAGGGAGCTGCTACACTCTGTGACTCCATTTCCACTTGTACGGCGCTGTAAGCCGCTACCTGCCAGGACAGCAAGTTCAACTCAACTATAAAGTCAAAACATCCGTCTGGCGGGTCGCCAGCTGTCAACAAAAGGTACCAAAGGAGACGCGGAGGAAGGTACAGCCTGAACATCAGAACGTACAAAGGAGGATTAGATAGTAACACTTTATTCAATTAATCTATTTATTTACAAAACACTTCCTGGCAAACTTCCTGGGTGTTGCTTCAGTGTTTTCACTGAATACATAAAGGTTTTAATGATAATACTATTGCAGATGATGGGACTTGTCTGCAGAACGTGCACACCATCTCATTACACTTGTGCCATTGCAGCTCCCTCAGCCGTTCACACGGCAGCTGTTGTCCAACATCCATCCAATCTGACCGTCTTCGTCTCCAGTCGGATGTTTCTTGCTGTTAAACCCTATAAAAATGATTTGGCACCATCTTCACTGAGTTTGACAAGTAAATCAGTTTTAAGGGGCTAGAAACGCGGAAACATTTCATCATGGTGACTTACGTCTCCACGAGCGACAGGCATCTGTGAGTACACATGGACGTGCATGCATAATCTATTTCCCAGCAGGACCCTCGTGGAACGTCTACTTCAGAAATAGGACTTTAATATCACAAAACTACCAGATCCTGACAAACCTGGCACATTCGATTCAGCTCAACTAGCCATGAGTGTTGAAAGTAAACGTGGTACGTTGCTTCATCTGATTGATGTGGAGTCAGTTAGTCAGCAGGTTTGTGTTGTGGACAGTTGTTTGCAATAAAGGCTGATTGCGATGATTTACAGAGAAAATTCTGGTCTAACAAAGCTCGAAACTGAGACTAAAGGACTCAAATGAATTTGCCTGAGCGTGTGTGTGTGTGTGTGTGTGTGTGTGCGTGTGAGCGAGCACACACGTCAGACTCCAGGAAACCAACTAATGATACTGTTGCAACAACCACAAAAGCCCCTCAGGCGGGGGAAGGAAAAGGAGCAGCTGGCGAGGTGGAAGTTGAAGTATAAACACTCTGAACTGGCTCTAAATCGTCAAGTCGGTTTCCAGGAACTGGAGCTGATACTTTGTTCCAAACGGGGGACTTAATGATCGAGAGGAAGGACCTGATAATCGAGTCTTTGTGCGTCGAGGCAGCGAGCGAGAGGCTGCGATGACATGATGATGTTTTCTGATTCATGTAAACGTCGTCAGGCTGCTACATTAATAATCCGTTTAACGGAGAGTCTCTGTGTGGTTATTAGAGCCATCAGGAAACAGCTAATCCACAAACAATCGTCTAATAAAAGTTTTCAAGGTCAGCAAAGGAGGATGTCTTTATCGTAGAGACACGGCTATCTAGGGTGAATATTGATGTGACTGTCAGAGATCAACGAGATTGGAACATCCGTGCTGTGGGGTAAACGGGCAGCGACTGACAGTCAATAGAAAGGAGACAACAGCTTGTTTTAGAATTACAATGAGAAGATTCAGCCTTGCTGTGATTAAGGAACATTATTTGTTTTACAGCCACCATATATAACCCATGTTGTTGCATCATAATAGCAACATGAGAAATTAGGGACACGCACACAAGATCTGTTATAGAACTCAACAGCTGCAACCTGCTGCGGAGATGAAGGCACTTTGCAAGATATTGACGAATAAATCCTTATTAGCAACAAGGAAAGTTTGCACGTGCCAAAGGTGGAAAGCAAAGTACGAATTAAAAAATGTGCACATGATTAGAGTAGAGGATGTGAAGGCAGAGGGAGGAAAGGATGAATGTGATGCTGCCACGCAAACGTATGTTTTCTAATTTATAAAACCGCTACCGGGAACCGTCTGCGGGCAAAAGGAAATCGCTTCTGTTCCACATTGAAATATGGTAATGATGTCGATGCATTTCTTTCATCAGTCATAGAGGAGGTTTACAATGAGACGTCTGAAGGGGGCGAGACTTTTTACTGTTGGGCGATTTCAATGACTGATATTCCTCGGGGACTCGTAAGTAGGAAACACACCAACAAGGCTGATGAAGAGACTCTGTAGCTGCTGCAACTTTCAGTGGATACATAAAAAGCTTTAATCTGATTATTTGTGAAGAAAAGATAAAAACTGATACGACATATGTGTAGGCATGAAAATATGAAAAATCCCTCTGCTTTTCAAAGTAATAAAAACCATTAGAGCGATTAAACCATTCAAGATGCATGAAAATGCCTGAACAGTGTTTTTCTTGTCAAGTGACGTTTTCCCCCTTTTAGGTTAATTAAAGAAAAGGAAAGAAATCCTTGGACACGTGAACAACTTCTGTCAACAGCCTCACTGCAGAGAGACGTACCATTAATTTTGTGGCTACTCAACAAAGTCACAAGTGCCGAAGCTCGGAAAGAACTTTAAGTAATGCAACAATGCTTCCAGGCACGGTCGTAAAACTGTCCGAGTGTTGAAACATCTCCGTGGAGGCCGACAATCAAACCCCGAACCCAGTGAGGAGTTCTTAAATCTTATATGAATGTATAATCAGCTGGCTTCCATAGACAATTACATGCACGCCTGTGCCATCATTTATGCAATCAGAGGCTTGTAGAGATATTTTGGATGTTTAAAACTTTCAAAATTATGGGACGAATATAAATTTGAATAATTTTCATATTTCATTGAACAGTTGCAGCCAAGTGCAGTCAAAGTCAAATCTAACAGGGCCGCAATTATAAACATGGGGGATGCACCCCCCCTCCCATATTCAAATATGCTTAACCCCCCCATATAATGATTTAACAATGACTATAAATCATGTCCTAAGCTACGAGTCAATTAGCAGTGTTGCCATTAGAAACTGTAATCATATATGTTACATAACTAAACTTAACAAATTGCTAATCAACTGACAATCGCTTCAAGTTAGCTACCACAGCTTCGTTAGCAGGAAAGTTAACGCGTCGCCTAGCAACCAATGATGGTGCATTGTATGTGTGCATGTATTCATCTGTCATTGAAACAGACCGACGTGGAAGGCAAAGCGTTATTGTAAAAAATAATACTAATGAAAAGTTCATCCCATTAGTGGGATGATGACCCCACGTCTACCTTGAATGAAAACATTTGATCGTCTTTCACAAGCAGGTATTTGCTCTGGTAAACTAATACAGAATATGTTGTCACATGCTGCAAATCCTGAATGCTGAAATTCCTTTTGTTGTCTAAAGGTGCATGAAACAGTCGTCTGACATAATGTGCTGTTATGGCAGACGTCTCCCTTCGGCAACATCAACATTAAAGAGATGAAAAGAGTTGTTTCCACATTACCTGTATCTCTCTTGCGTGGTATATGATAATCAGCCCCAGGAGAATGATTGTAGAAAGGCTTATCAGGCATTTTAGAGCTAATGAATACAGGGACTCCTAGAAAAGAGCAACAACACTAAAGCCAACAACACACAAGATCATAAATGCATCAAATCACACTTTGACATGCTGAGCAAACTGCTACACATCTGACAAACATCTGAATAAACAATCAGCATCTTAAGGTGAAATGCAACAATGTGATGTGGGATTATCCTTCACGGTTGGACATCAGCGGGCCTTTTGGCCTGCATGTGGCCACACTTCACAGCCTTGTGACTTCAGACTGTGTTGCATCTTATCTAAGCTGACTACTTTTATGCAACACTAGGCAGAAGTTGTTTAAATGGCCTCTAACTCTTATGTCAGATACGCACCTTTCCATAGGCTCCCCACGAGAGTTCAGTCTCTATAACCATAACAACGATCCCAAACATCCCAAAGATTAAAGCATAGTCGCTGAGCCGCTTCCTCTTCTCAAACAAGGCCCTCCGGTGCCCGAGCTTTTCCCCAATGTTCTGGTTCTTCTTTTTACCCGATTTGCCGCCGCTGTGGCCGCAGCCTCCCCCTCCGTCCCCCGATGCGTAAGGCATCAGGGTGGTGGAATTATTCTCAGGCTTGGATACTAAAGTGTCCGACGCATCTGTGGCTGAGATGGGCTGCAAAGGTTGGGACTCGGAATCGAACTCGTGTATGTTTCTGCGGGACGAGCTCAAGTTGCTCAGCGGTCGCATGACGCCGCCGTTGTATCTGCAGCTGCTCATGGCTATTTCATTGTAGGAGTTACTGTCTTTGTGGCTGCTGCCCAGGCTGCCCCGCTGCCGACCGCGGCAATTCTGCTGCTGCTGCTGCTGCTGCTGAGGATGATGATGTCTGGATGAACTACCATGACTAGAGGGTGTGAAGTCGCAGACGCTGTACTGGCAACCTTGCCTCGAAGATGTCTCCGAAGGTGTCCTTAAAGTTCCCACAGTGGTCGGCGACGTCCCGCGAAAGACGAGGCTTTTTCTCGCATCACAGGTGCAGTTATTGCAGGTGCAGCATTGGTCGTGCTGGTTGCTGAGTCGATCCTCCCGCCCGCAGTAGTGCTGGTACTTACAGTGCTGGAGCCGCTGCTCTGTGAAGAAATCGTTCTGCAGCTGCAATGGTGTTTCCATGTCAGTGCTGCTGTTTAAAGCAGCAGTCGGGTACCGCGAAGCACCCGACGAAGGGCGTTATGGTACTTACGGGAGGACAGAGCCGCCGCATGAATAGACCCATGTCGGCTCCGGTAGAAGGTGAGCAGAGCTTCCGATTGGGTAGGTGGTGGGGGACCAAAACAACTGTCTCTACGTCATGAAAGGGTTGCAACCATGGGATGAAGACCAGCACAACAGAAAGGAGATTATAAATAAAGAATTGCTGTTTACATATTTTCTCCCAAAACAGATTTTTTTTTTAAAATTAAATACAGTCTGAAACTCCAAGTATCAACATTTTATTTAGGTTGCAAATGCTTCATCAGCACAAACCTGCAATGGGATTCTCACAAATGTAATTTTGCACACAACAGCCATCAGCCCGGGTTTCTCATAAAGTCCTGACAGGTTTCCCATTTATTGACTTCAGGAAACACGCGTAGCTCGCTGTCACCTCTGATTTACACCATGTTGATTTCATTCACCTCATTGGCTGCTGAACATGTGATGCAGGTCTCCGGCACCTATGGCCAGGGTCTCTGTCTGCAGCCGCAGATTGATGTGGCCACCGGTGGCTGCTTTATTAATGGAGTAGAGGAGTTATATCACCCTGAGGAAATACAGCCAACTGCCCGAGATTGAGCCTCTATGGAGGCATATACTAAAGACTGGGAGCTAAATCATGCACACGCTGTGGCGTCGCAGCAGCAACACATCTAGTCTAAGTACGGTAAATCTTTATTGGAGTTATGATTTAGTATTTAAAAGGGGTGTAAATAACAGTTACACAGTTGTCTCATTCTGTTTCAGCTGACTCAGAATCGTCATGTTATATTTTCTCCTCTCTTAATATCTACAGTCTAAACATCATCGACAGAACCTGAAAGCAGAATCTGCGAAGTTGGAAGAGGCAGATTTAAGGTGGAGTTTCAACAAAACGTTTTGTGTTCACATGTGATAAATGGGAGACTGAAGCTGTCGATGCCAACCCGAGCCAAAGGGAACTAACTTTGAGCACCGTGGACAGCTCCACTCGCCCATTGATCACTACCAACCCTTTCATTAAACAATCTCTCTGCACAGGATCGCAATGCGCACTTACTCCTGATAGGCTGCATGGATCCACACTGCACCTCCCACTTTCCTGAGGAGGAAGCTTCCTCTCTCTCTGTGTGTGTGTGTGTGTTTGTGTGTGTGTGCGCGCGCGCGTGTGTGCGCGTGTGAGCGCGCGCGTGTAACCCGTGAATGAAGGCAGTTCACATAAATTGGAGAAACATAACGCCAGCAGGTTGGACACACAATCCTCTACAAGCAACGTTTGATCCATTTTCTGGGACCCACTCACATGACAAAGCGCCGGGTGATTTCACGAGGCATTGAAGCTCCGTTCCTCAGATGTCGGCACCCCAGTTACCTCATTAGTTTCCAGTTCTGCTGTGCACATAATGTGACGATCGTTGTTTCTCAGACACAAATTGAGCCTGTCGTGCAGTATGCACACAGCAGCACAATACTATTGTGATACCTCAACATGTTAAGAGGCAATTCAAATATGGACAAACCAATACATTATTTCATGACAATGATTCAGAGCAACTCCTATCATCTCGATAGCTTGATAACTATCAAAACTCGTGCTGTATTTAAAAAGATAACATTTCTCATACACCCTTAACTCAACTGAAATTGCAATCCCATGTTCAAGGCATAGTGATTACAGGATGATGAAATACTATAAAACAAATGCAAAATAAGAAAAGTATTAAGGTATATCAGAAACGTTTGCTCTCTTATCTGCAATGATCATCAGAGCATTTCCTATAAGTCGGTGTTTAAGTCAGAGATTTATATCACACACAATAATTGATGAACTGTTTTCAAAGGTGTATATGCAGTAGTGTAGGACAATGCTCCCCCTAGTGGTGGAAATAACTGAGCTGCCCAAACGCCGAGTGAAGAGGTGTTAATTTACTAATGTCTTAAAGAGAACATCTGCTCTCTTTAAGATAAACATCCTAATATAATTCAAGAGAATTAAAGGTACAGAAATGTCACAATTAAACCCAGAGAGAACTCTATCATTCCTTAATCTGCTTTTCTAGGAAGTAAGCAGATATTGAACATTTTAGTGTAAAAGTGACAAGAATAGAAAAATATTGACATACTGTAAGTCATTTAAAATTAAAGAGAAAGAAGAAAAACAATTGTTATAAGAGACCTCTTATCTAAGAGCATATACAAAGTGAATCACTTAAATAAAAAGTATTAATACATTTAATATGAATCTATATTAAAGCTGTGATCAGTGATGATCATGCCCTGGCCTTGCAGACCCGGCAGACAATACTTTTACATTTTTTTGATTATAAAAATCCTTCAAATGATTAGTATCATGAGGGTCTATAGATTATAGGAGCAAAGATTTGTGCAGATTGAATTTATAGCTTTGGAGGAAATAGAAAGGAGCGAGAAGTAAATTCTTCCGATTTTGCAATTTCGTGTAAAAGCGCCACCTGGTGGGAGAGAAGCAAACATTTTGCTGACTGGTGCAGGAGAACAAACTGAGACAAGTGCATTTTGTGAAGATATGCAATACTTCTTGTTTTCATTGACACAATGTGCCTTTATAACTCGTATTTTTAAAATCATTCTTATTAATTATCATCTCATGAGGATCCAGGTTCATTCGGCACTCAAATCTGTTGGGTTTTCTATCCCGCAGCAGTGTACAGGACCATCAACTTTCAGGTTAATGCATAAGAATAATAGTTTGCATTGGAGCTGTGAGAGTGCAGCTCTCTCCTACGTTCAGAGCTCACTGTTCTCCTTCTGATGTACTCAAAAGCGAAACATAACGCCGCCTCACGTAATTACAGAGTCAGCACCACTTTACTCCCCAACTCCATGTGTTTACCTACTGGACTGTGTTCTGATCATACTGACAAGTAGGCAGAAAAACGTGGGCCGAGGAAAGAAGCAAAGTGAGCAGCCTGCTTAGTTGACAGAAAACAGCCTCTTTGGTTGAAGGTACTGGTCCATTAAGACAAAGAACACTAACAACAGCCTTGACCTCAATAGGATCTTTCTCTACAATCCTTCTTATTGTGAGTGTTCTGTATAGAAAGCACTTTTAAACTTCCTCACTTCAGAGGCAACTATACGTGTTTCTATGCAACATATTAATTAAATAATATACTTTGGATTATTCAGTGCAACTTTCAGTTATGGTCACTCTGCATTTCCTGCAGAGCTATACGTCATTGTGTATTGCATCGCTTGCATGTAAACAGCCAAAGAACTTGAAATGTTGAGTGAACTTTATTGGACTTGTTCTGTCAGTTTGCCACATATAAAAGACACAGGAAAGCCCAGGAAGTAGTGTGGCTGTCTAGTAATTGGGAGATAATCAATATATCTTTTCACCAATGTGAAAAGACATTGAACACTTTTGAATTCCCACGTTCTTTCTAGGTTTAATATTGCTTCCACTTGAACACAGGAGTCTGAATGAGAGGATCAAAGTCATCATATGTAATATATTGTGAAGAGATTCTTTTGTCTCGTACAATAAATGAAAGGACAGCAACCCATGTGGTCATTAAGTTTTGTTCTCTCTCAGTATTGTGGCTGACACATGAAGGCTTTTCATCGTATTCATAAACTTCAGGAGTTCAAACAGCCCGTGCTTGTGAGACTATCGTTTCCCAGAGGTGTTGGACAACCGTCGACATCCTCGTCTAATGGCGTGCAGAGCAGGAAGTATACAACGTAACTCACGCAAAGCTCTGTTCTCCTCCTTTATGGATTTTTTTAAAGTGCACACACAAAACAGACAGCTGGCGGAGCGTGAAGAGCTATTCGCTCAGTTCGGCAGAAAGTTATTTCCTTTTGCTGCAAATGCTGACATCTGCAGCAAATACTACTAATGCACTGATACATCGATATAGAGCTTTTTCACAGAAGCTGATTTGACATGAAAATTAATTAAAACAGTTGTTATTAATCACATAGAGGCTAAGTACCTGTATAGATTTCATGACATCGGTCTGTTGTTTGCAGACACCACAGGTCTTTCTGGGATTCAGTAACTTCAACTGTTTTCAATGATTCATTTATTTATTTAATGACCCGGCAGTTTTCCTGACAGTTTGAAAGTTCTGTGGCACAGCATGTACTTTCAAAATAAATTTTTGATACACAGGCACCGGGAAATAGTTTTCGCTGTGTATATTGTTTGTGTCATGTGGTAAAATAATGATCAGGCCTGGAAGGGCGCCTGGGCTCAGTCTAAGAGACAGGTAGGGAGTTTGGAGAGCTGCCGCTCCTCCACGTTAAAGGAGTCAGCAGGTGGTTTAGGCATCTAATTAGTCGACTTCCTGCTGGAGGCGTTCTATGGAAACCCAACTGGTAGGAGGCTCTGACGCAAACCAAGAAAACACTTCATGGATGACATATCTCATCTGGCCTGGGAACGCCTGAGGACTCCCCGGGGGGAGCTGGAGGGTGTTGTTGGGGAGAAGGACGCCCGTCCTGGATAAGACAATGGATGGATGGATGGATGGATGGACGGACGGACGGACGGATGGACGGATGGATGGATGGCTGGCTGGACGGACGGATGGACGGATTGATAAAAGAACCAAAGTCTACGAAAATCTGATTTAATACAAAACTAAAAGAAAGTGAACCATGTGTGTTTAATGTTTCTCAGATTTAGTCGAGCGTCTCTTATAAATCATAAAGCATTTACCTACTTCATCACAAAGAAACAATCTGCTTCACAATCAAGCAAAGGACAAATGGATTCATCCAGAAATCATTATATAAAAAAAGAGAAGACGATTCAGCAAAAGGAAACAATAGAAAGAAAATGCACAATTAGACAAAATGTTCCTCAAGAATGTCGCTCCCCTCCATTGTGCTAGAAATTAATTAAACATGATTAATTCAGCACTCATATGGACACTGGATACCTGCCTCGAGTTAGAAACTTGCCCCCCAACAGCCTTCGGCACCTGTTTTCATTCCAATTCCTCCTCTAATGTCTGACACCTGAATCCGGAGGGCTTTTAGTCGTGTCACACCTGACAGAACAGCCATTTGTGTTGAGCTGGAGATTTATTGGCAATCTGGTTTAAGTGCCTCGCTCAAGGGCATGATGGCACGATATACAACACGGGATTTAGACTCTCAGGTTTTAAGATCATCTCCAAGAGACGACTGATGTATCGCCGGTGTGCTGGTCTGTTTGTAAATGTGTCGTTTTGTTGTGTGGAGAATGGGCAGTGCTCACATGCATGAGCAGCGTGATCGGTTTTGTATTCCATTTATTTATTTATTTATTTATTTATTTATTTATTTATTTATTTATTTATTTATTTATTTATTTATTTATTTATTTATTTATTTATTTAGCTATTTATTTATTTAGCTATTTAAATTTTAGGTAAATATTTTTTCAAATGTCAAAACAAAACAAATGTATTGTCTTTCATACATTATTCCATTCAATAAGACTTTGCCCCACGACCCTCCAAATAACCTCCAGACCAGCAGTCTGCTCAGTTTAAGTCTTTTGATCCTATTTTGTGGAGGCGTAACGACTCTCAGCTCTCACTGTTTGGTAATTTCCTCAGATTGAAGTTTGATCTGAGCGTCTGTGTGGTACTTTGTTGACCAGGGCAGACGGGAGGAGAGGAAAGTTTTGTTTTAGACATAGCTGTTAACAGACCACCTCGATTCCGCTGCACAAAGTCCCTTCATTGATTCTCCACTGCCAAGCACCTGCAGACAACATGCATCAATACCAATAAGAGTGAATAAAACTACTGAAACATGTTCAACTTGTTCTTCACAATAATCAGCTGAATCCTTGTCTCTTCGTATTAGCTTAGCAGTTAGCATCACAATTGTAAAGTAACTGTAGTTGAACCCTCCCAGGTGATTCAGATCAGCTGATTAGACGCGTGTCTGATCTCTGTGGTGTTAATTATCTATTATGTCAATCTAACATATTATTGTTTAAACTCATTGTGTCATCATATCTTCTTTTGAGTAATGAGCTGGAGTCCTGCCTGTCATGTTCACCTCAGTGATGAGACCAGCCTGACCTGCGTATGAAGCCACTGGTCTGATTTATAACTCAATACAGGGAGGATATTCAATGAATTTCTCCGGGAATATTACATGCAAAGAGGTGAGCGCTCTCCTATCGCACTTCTAGTTTTACCAAAGTGTTTTTCTTGACGTTGTGGTAATCCTTTCAACAGATTACAAAACCATCCTGACTGGCACTTTGAGGACAACTTTGAGAGGCTCCGTCTGAACATTTTGTTTGTGTGAGTAAGCAGGTGAAAGAGAGAGGGAGAGCGTTTGTCATCTTGAATGGTTGATGATGATAGTTTCTTTGATCCCCTCCATCACGTCATCCGGTTACAGGTGATGGTTCTTCAGCAGACATCAAGGGGTCCTTCCCATCTGTCGACAGGTAGATAAAACCCAGAGTATTAAATTCATTTATTCAAGGCTTGTTGTTACTTCCTCTAACCGAAGCAGTCAGCGTGAGCCAATTCAAGTTTGCCTCACAGTAACGGTGGACCCTGATTCCCTGCTGCTAAGATGCACTGCAGGTATCGTGACAGAAGTCAAGATCTTGTACTTGAAAGACAGCAGGTTTTAAAAATAACCCCTTTGTTTGCCTTGCCTCAGGCTCTGTGTTATCTCTGGCTGAACTTTAAAGGTACGATTTGTAGGTGATCTGAACCAGCTAGATAACTGACAAGTTAGTTTGCAGGAAGTTGTTTTTACGAGACACCAAACTGGTGGCAGCTTGTTTAGGGGCCTCAGGTAGAGATCACATGTGTTTACGTAACTGTTCAAAACGAGTTATGAAACTAAACCACGGCTTGAAAATGAATCATAGCTTGATCGATATTTGCAGCCCTGGAGAGATTCAGTAGAAGGTAGCTAATCATGTTTAATTGAATAAGTGTCTCATTATTGATCCACGTTTTTAACAGAGAAATCGTGAAAATAAGAAATAAGAACGAGGGAGGAGGATAAACACTCATTTATTACTGTAATCAATATTCTGTAACAGATGTTATGTTGCATCCCGAGCTACATCTGAAACTGTAACACTTCCTGCATCCTGTCATGCAGGGATCAGCAGATGTGTCTGGAAATATTCAGCTGCGTTAGAGTAGAAGTTGTAAATGCATCAGCTGTTATAAGTCCCGCTGCCTTGACTGTCTTCACACTGAGAATATATTGAGTGTGTGTGTGTCTGAACCCTAAAAGCTCCTTGTAAAGTGAACCTGTGAGCCTTTCATTATTCATCGTGATCAAGCGTTACCATGACTCTCTGTCTACTTGGTCCACCTCACCAGTTTGGCACGACTCCTTAAGTGTCTGTTTCTGCTGCCAAGTGTTTCTCCGATGGCCCGAAACGAAGCATCTAGCGTCTGATACACATACATTTTTAATCTGGAATATATCTGAATATATACAGTATATGTTTCAAACCTTGCAAACGCTGTCTTTCAGTAATAGTAATCATTGACAGTGAGACAGATTTTCAGGCCAGGATTGTTTATTGTTTAACTTGGTTCTCGGGACCAAAATCTGTGAGATTTGTCCTTTGGACAATCTTTATTATGGGTTTAATAATTACCCAAAACCTGGAGGGATTGCTGCATTGTTCCCTCCTCAAACATACAATGAACCACATCTCTATATTTCTTCAAAATATCATTGCCCTAAATTCCTCTTTTTCCGCTATTGTATCTTTTAGTTTGAAGGAACAAGGGGGAGTTTTAAAGCTCGTCCGCCATGATGCCTTTAATGTGCCACATTTGGTGTGAATGGAAGGAATTCAATGTGCAAAGCAGTTTAAGAGGAGCTTTGACTGTGAGAGAAAGTTGGTGTTAGAGTGATTAAAGGACCAGTGTGCAGGAAATAGTGACATTCAGTGGGGAAGTTGAGGATTGCAACGCCTCACTTCCTCAGGAAAACCGCCAACATTTTTAAAAACCTTGAACTTCTCCACACCCGGCAACAACATTTGTATTCTTTTTGATTCCAGCAGGGAAACGACTTGCAGTCGGGAAAGTGAGGGATAATTGTCCAGTCTCACATAATCTATGTCAACAGAGATAACAAAGAAAGCACTGGGGTTAACAGAGAGGTTCATCTCTCACGCTTACAGGGTTAACAGAGAGACGATGCAAACAACCAGAAGTCTGTGTGTGTGTGTGTGTGTGTGTGTGTGTGTGTGTGTGTGTGTGTGTGTATTTTTCAAGTTAAGTTGGAAACAGGATTGAAATGAAGTTGAAAGACATCAGATGAGTGGCAGTCAGAGGTTAGTTGACTT
>CAAKHC010015945.1:17937-34681 GCA_901007825.1 Macroramphosus scolopax | reverse complement strand
CAGGGAAACGACTTGCAGTCGGGAAAGTGAGGGATAATTGTCCAGTCTCACATAATCTATGTCAACAGAGATAACAAAGAAAGCACTGGGGTTAACAGAGAGGTTCATCTCTCACGCTTACAGGGTTAACAGAGAGACGATGCAAACAACCAGAAGTCTGTGTGTGTGTGTGTGTGTGTGTGTGTGTGTGTGTGTGTGTGTGTGTGTGTGTGTGTGTGTGTGTGTGTGTGTGTGTGTGTGTGTATTTTTCAAGTTAAGTTGGAAACAGGATTGAAATGAAGTTGAAAGACATCAGATGAGTGGCAGTCAGAGGTTAGTTGACTTTAATCTGTAAACTGAAACAGACGATATGCAAAACTGGCTTACGATGCCTCAGTTTTATGCACTGTCGGCCAATCCTCCGTGTGTCGGGCTGTAAATACAGCCTTTGTCGCAGCTGCAGGGGCTTTCATCTCCACAGGAAACAGTCTTCTTGGCAGCTTTTTAGAAGTTTCGGTCTCTCAGTGGTCCGTCTGAAGCTGCCGCCTGCTGGAGACGACGCAGGGCAGCCATCACCGGCGCTCTCCTGGAGATCAGACGTGGGACAGTGAGCAGGAGAACCTGGTGATGCTGAGCCAAAGAGGTTTCTGTTTTTAGCTCGTGTACGCCTCATTAGAAATCAGCTTTGTTGACAAGTGCAGTCTCATCACAGTGTGGCTACATCAACCTCGGCCATATGTGACGTAAATATATAGATGACATCAGTTAAGAAATGAATGAATAACATATTTTACAGATTCCTAGTTTTCCTGAGAACAAACCAAACCTCAGAGGTTTCAGCTGTTTGGGGAAAGTCATAGTGATTTCCATATTTTACTCTGTTTTACATTGAATGACTATAAATAACTTCAAGTGCAAAGCTTTTCACTTTCTCAGCTCACACACACACACACACACACACACACGCAGATGTGCAGGGTTAATCATTTCACTGCAAAGTTACATGCAATGCTTGCAGCACCAGTTGCAACATATGAATGACTCAGGTTCTTGGCTCCGACCAGATTCCAGCGATGCAGCACTACTTAGCTCTCCTGGTAGGTCTTATTCTCTCATTTACAGTCATTTTGTATCCACCTACAACTTGTCTTCTTACATGCGAATGTCAGATTCAGGGATGGGTTAGAATCAACACCCCCGAGTGTTTGCAGAGCCAGGATGAGCATTCAACAGAAATCATTCAGCATTGATTAATAGGGAATTAAATCTTCTAACAGGTTTATATCAAATTAAATGCACTGACATCAGAACTGTCCATGTGTTTATTACTGCAGCTGGACTGTCCTGTTGTCATCGCTGCCATTTTTATCACCGGCATCGGCGGGACGTTCCAGTATGGATTCTGTATATCTGTGATGACGTCCCCCTCGGCTGTAAGTCAAGTTCCTCTCAACTAATGGAACGTCTTCACATTAAAAATGACATTCAAACAAAGGTGGTTCAGATATGATGATATATGTTGGTGCAGGTGGGCGGAGCTCCAGGAAAAGGCTCTTAACCAATGTGTAATTTGTCAGTTAAATTCTGTTTTAAATCATCGCAGATGCTACTTGCTACACGGTTGAGGGTGTATCACTCTTCACATTGTGTGTACAATGATCCTAATCATCTACAGTTTGAAGGAAATGATTCGGTCCGAACTGTGGAATTCCTGTTGGAAGAAATGAAGCGTTTGTGTCGACTCAACTGGGAAATTCTACAGGAACTAAAATAGTTTACTAGATATGTTCTGACCTCAACTTGTGTTCTCCAGTTCAGGAGGAAATGGAGGAATGATTACAAAAACTGTTAACTTTTGGTGATTGTAGTTTATAATGGAGCTGGTGAACAAAACATGTCGGCATCGATACGGTGTCTCCTTGGAGCAATGGCAGATGTCTCTCATCTGGTCCTTCACTCTTTCCATTTACTCCATCGGGGGACTGCTGGGGTCACTCGTAGCTGGTCAGCTGATCTCAAAATTTGGCAGGTCAGTGTCACTGTCGAAGAAAAACTAAATTAAACTTTCATCTTTTTTATCCTATGTTGTAGGACGTCAGGCTGTAATACACGAGTCTCTGCTTCTCTGTCCCACAGGAAGAAATGTCTTTGGTTAAACAATTTTGTGGCTATAGCTGCAGCTGTGCTGATGATCTTCAGCAAAACAGCCATGTCGTTTGAGATGATCATGGCGGGACGGTTTCTTTATGGCATCAATTCAGGTGAAAATAGGAAAGGAAAATACATCTCCGTTTATTTCCTCTCCTCCCAGACAGCTGCTCCATCCCTCGTTGCTCCCCAATTAATTATGCAGAGAATCAATTTCCATTAATGCTTGATTAATGCATTTCGATGTTGTGTGGGTGATACGTCAACCTGTTATCGATCGCCATTGGCAAATGTATGATGGCCTTGTGACTCCCCCTCTAGGAGTCATTCTGGCAGCTCACGCTCTGTACCTCGCTGAATGCGCCCCGAAGAGGCTGCGAGGGATGGTGGGTGTGACCATCGGCACCTTCCTGGCTTTGGGGAGGTTCAGCGGTCAGCTTCTGGGGATCAGGTGAGGCGGCTTTTGTTTTTGTCCTCCTTCTAAAATATTCTGCAGTTCGTTTGCCAGCGAGTGAAACATTCCAGTGACAGAACGAGATATGACAAGAGATCTCTTTCTAGATTATATATGTAACTTGAACCGAAGTCATTGACCATCATACTGATAACGTGAGACTGCTGATGGGGTGACAGATTCATCTGAAAATCTCAGGTCATGGCAAGAGTGAGAATATCAACCAGACTCAGCGTGGTCATCCTGCATCGGTGAGGTCAGATGGTTCACCCTCTACCATCCGGAGGAGACTGGTTAGCACGGGTTTGATGCTCTGATCCTCAGAAAGCCTTTTTGTCCGACGTCCAAACAAAAGCCTTGAAACTGGACCAAAACAGCCACCAAAACTCCTCTTAAGAGAAACTACAATCCCTGTTGCAATAAACAATAAACTGTAAGCTCTCGGGTCACTTTTAACTAGTCAAACACTTCATCAGTTGGTGTTTGTGTGCTCATGTTATTATGATGTTTTCCTCACAGTGAGTTACTCGGTACGGAGGACAGGTGGCCCTGGCTGCTCGGGTTCAACGGCTTCACCGCGTTACTGCAGCTCTTCACCTTGCCCTTCCTGCCAGAGTCTCCCACCTTCCTGTTACTACACAGAGGCGACCGCAAGGCCTGCGAGGGAGGTACGAGAAAGCATGTCTGACTTTGTGATCTTTAAGTTCGCAGTGATTTATCACCACTTACGTCTGCTGCTTCGTCGTGCTCCACCTGTAGCACTGAAGAGGCTCTGGGGCAATAAGGACTACAGCATGCAGGTGGAGGAGATGTTGGAGGAGAAATCTGCCCTGCAGGGCGTCCGCAGCCACTCGGTGATGGAGCTGATTCGGACACCGACCATGCGCTGGCAGCTGCTCACCATCGTCTTTGCCTTCACCACGCTGCAGCTCTGCGGCATCACTGCAGTGAGTGATGTGTCACGCGCTACTTTAACTGCACTTTGGAGTGCATTCGTTTTCTTCACACAATCGGACATTTGATCTCTTGTAAAAATCTAGTGTGCAGACATTTGCACTCGTCACTTAGCAGACGCTTAACAGTAGCACACTTTGTAAACAATAGTCACAACCTATGCACCACAATGCACCACAGTCTTCATCAGTGATTCGGCCGTCCTGACAGAAAAGAGTTTGTTTCGCCATTGTGGCACCAGGAGGGAGAAGAGTCATGACCGAGATGATCTGATTCCTGAGTCGCAGTCTCGAGGGGAGTGAAGGTGGGTTTGAAACCTGACCATTGATTGCAGATAGGAAGGAGCTGTCAGATGTGATGCCCAGCAGGCGAGACTCGTGCAGAGACGGGCAGCCAGAAGAATGAGTAGAGTAACATCCTCTGGTAAGAATGAGAGGAGGAAACCATCTCAGCAAAGAAGACACCAAGCTGACCAGTGGCAGAGGCAGCAATCGAACTGGAAGGAGGATAGTGAGAGAGAAATGACAGTGTAGATACGTTTTGGTGAAATCAGGAGACAAGTCCATGATCAGGGCCAGAAAATGAGCAGGAGCAAGAACTGCGATTGACCAAGCTGTTTGGTTGCTGACGGGCAGTTCCAGAGTCCCCCAGCAATGGTGAAACAACTGCTGATGGATTCTTGGTAGATAAGATTAACTGCATTCCTGCAGCGGACAGAAAGGTCCTGTAAGCTGTGATAAGGGTTCAGAGTTTGGAAGCCGTTTTTCATAAATTCCCAGTCGACAGTTTATTTTTCCCACAGAGTCCCCGTGTCCCCCAATTCTCCATGAAACGATGCGACTTGGCTCGTTCTCCATAATCATCCATGTTTGAATGTTTCTCTCCAGGTGTTCTTTTACTCTTTTGATGTATTTCGCACTGCTGGAATCGCTGAACACCAGTTGCGTTATGCCGCCTTGGGAACGGGACTGTGTGAACTAACGACCTCTCTCGCCTGTGTAAGTCGTATTTCCCCGATGTTGCATCATATGTTTTTGTCTTAAGACAGACTGGAGTTTGAAGCATAAAATCCTTCACACATCCTGATGTGGATGGTTGTTTTCCCCACAAATGTCCCGCAGACATTTCAGACGACGGACCATTAGATGGATCAACAGATATTTTTGTTAAAGTGACGCAATCAAGATGAACCTTTTTATTATTTACACGTTCTGGAGAATAAAAATATACCAACAAACATTCCTTTCAAAAGAAACATCTTTGAGGTTAATCTTAGTAAAGTATTCATTATAAAATATATTTACAAATCCTTCCCATTGAACAGAATTTGAAGTATAAAACACTATTGAAATAATATATATATATTGAAGTCAGTAAATGTTGATATATTTGTGATTTTCAATATTTTTTCCGTCTTGGTGAGACGGCTGTAATATGTTAATTAGTACATTTTGGATTCCCAAATGTCCCCTCTTATAATAAGGACTGTCTTATGAGACCTGTCCTGATGTGGTTATAGCTCCCCCGTGTGGTTGGCTACAGCAGTGCACCGTCCAACTGAAAGAACTTACTACTACCTGCTACTACATCCCTGCACTTCTTTGCTCCATTTCGTAGTTCATGATCATTGAGAGTACAGGGAAGAAAAACCTGCTGTTCAGAGGGTACATGGGGATGTCGGCTACACTGACTCTCCTCACCATCTCTCTGTACCTGCAGGTGAGTAACACCACCACCACCACCTGATGCAGCCTGAAGCATTTCAGATAAGATACGAGATAAGATAAACCTTTATTCGTCCTATGATGGGGAAACTTACATCATTACAGCAGCAAAGTGGATAGTGAACACAGTAAAGATCATTTATATAATAACAAGAAATGAATAAGTACACATGTGTAGATGAATCATCAGAAATAAGAACTAATCAGTAAGTGATATGTCCAACTGATAGAATAATAAGCTACATAGAAGCTGCAGTGTTGCAGAGGTAAGAGCAGTGATGTTACATGTAATGGATAAGTTAAGTATTGCACATAGAGGTATTACACCTTGTACAGCACACACAGTATTGCAGTAAATATTAAGAGCAGTGATGTTACATGTCAGTGGATGAGTCAGATGTTGCACAGTGAGTCCAGGTGTGTTTACTGGGAACAGTGTTGGTTATAGAGTCCGACTGCTGCAGGGAGGAAATCTATGATTCTTAAAACAGCACAAGTGTCTCGTAAGTGCAACTCAGGATGTTTGTCTTCCTCAGAGTCAGGTATCATGGTTGTCCTACTGCAGCATGGCCCTCATTTTCGTCTACATATCCTTTTTTGCTGGTGGACCCGGTACGTATCGTAAACCACACCAGATCTGAGATAATACTCATTTTTCCTGCAATATTCTAGTTCAGGTTGTGTTACTTCCTTGAGTACACGCTGCTGATATCCCTCCTGTGTTCTTGACCCTCAGCGGGGGTAACAGCTCCTCTTCCAGGGGAAATATTTCCGCAGTCATTCAAATCAGCTGGATACACCATCGCCTGCACCATCAACTGGACAGGCCTGTTTGTTGTGGGGATGCTCTTCCCTGTTTTAGTGGTCAGCACATTCTGTTTATGCCAAAATGTTTTTAGACATAAATGACATCTGATGAAGTTATTCACAAGTGCAATGCTTCTGTTGCAGGACAAACTGAATTACTTCTGCTTTCTCATCTTCCTGTTCTTCTGCGTGGCCTGCGGGCTGTACGTGAGGTTCAACGTCCCCGAGACCAAGAATCGGACGGCACTGGAGATCGCAGCAGAGTTTCAACGGATGCACAGCAGATCTAGAGAATCACAGAGGAAAGAATCCCCTGAGCATAAACCCAACAACATCCACACATGTGAGACCAAACTATGATTGTTATTATATTATACATCAGGTTAATGGAGAGATAAGTTTGTAACACTGAGAGGTATAAATAAATCAATTAGACTTGATTGTTCAAACAGGTCATCTCATGTGTTGGACAGGTTTTACATAGTTCAGATTATTTTAGCATTTGGGGATCCGGCCTGTGAAAACCACGACTGTGCATATTGTTGTTGTATTTCTGATCACTTTTACAGTGTCTCAAATATTAGTTCTTATTTGGTTTTGCAATGCAAAATATTGTCAATTGTAACAATAAAAGGTTTTGTGTGGAACACGTGTGTGCTCGGTACTTGTGAGCTCCTAATGCTGAACATCTCCACATGTTTGTTTAAGAAGCTAATATTGGTCCTGGGACTTATCAGCGTGTTTCACCTCAGGCTCAGCTGATCATCTCCACACCCAGTGTCCAGTCGCACCAACTCGATGATCTCCAGTGGATCGGTCGGGTTTGATGACGTCATCACTGGTCACCGGTGCAGCTTTGGGATAAAATGCAAAATGCGTCATTTGAGGACGAGACATGTTCTGTAGACTAACTGACAGACGTTGGGGGGGCGACTCCTCCCACGTCACAGGGGTGCAGCGCAGACACATGTGTGCGCCTCTGATAACACAATCTGCTGGTCGAAGCTGAACGTCCCGCCGCCGTGAATGTGTCTCATGTGTAAAAAAGACGCTGGACGTTCACATCACTGACGAGGAGGACGGCGCGTGCAGGGAGGAGTTCGAGTCTGCCACGAAAACAACAGAACTCCACGCCTACAACATTTTTGTTTGACAACTCCAATGCTTGAAACCTGTTGAGTTTGCAGACTTCCGAGAAGTTGCATGAACCCATAATTCACAGAGTTTGGCTGTGGACGATGGATGCGACGGATCCCAGCATGTCCTCTGCTGAGCACAAGGTGAAGAGAAGCTTTGAAGAAAAGTGAGTGATTTAGAGCAATAAGACAGAATAGAAACTCAAAAGACTCTCTGGAGTTGACTTGCTTTCCTTTCAGCCTCAACAGAAACTGAGTTTTGTTCATTCTTCTGAGTGAAACATCTAATGTTCGTGTTCAGTCCCATGTTGGGCTCGTCGGCTCCACAGTTCAACTTATTATTCACAGATTATGTTGATAAGTTGGAAGAATAATAACAATTTTATTATAAATAATTGTCTGTTTTCCAAAAGGCGAACTAACCACCCCAAACCACCCTTCCTCCAAATAGTCTTCATCATTAGAGGCTGCGACCTGCAGCCCTCCTCCTCTACCTCACAGCATCGGAAACAGTGTTCCGTGTCAGATTGTAATGATCTCATGAGAAATGGCCTGAAGGCTCAGCAGAACCTGAATTGCAAAACAAGAGCGAGCAGGTAAATTATTTAAAGCAGTCCTTTATTTTACATCTGTCAGGGGGGGGTGAGGAGGACGGGGCCATCTGGGCTGCCTCTCGCTCTCTTGTCCTCTGGCAGGGTGTCACTGATAAACAGGAGCCTGTGACACAGGAGAGAGTTACACCAGTGAAACCAGTAGTCTGTCCAAAGATATCTTTATGGATGTTTTTCGGAGGCTTGTGAAACATCGTCAGAGATAGCTTCAGGGACGTAAGATCTCGAGCCTCCATCAGCTCCACCGCTGCTGAGGGCACTCAGGGAGCAGAAATGATGGCCCCTCGGCAACTTAAAACTAGGTAGCTGAGGTATAAATGAATGGAACAGGGCCTTTAGAACAACCAAAGTGTATTAAAATAACAACATGAGTCCTTCCCTTCAGGGCAAATGAACACATCCGATGCAAACAAGCTGATAAGCAAAGACCTAATTACAACACATGGAAACTTAAGTAACCTCGGACAGGTCAATGGATCGTGCTACGAACTCACAAACCTCCGCTGTGCTGTTGTCTTTGATTACAGCGTGTTTGTCAACCGCAGTCTGACCCTGGAAGACATCAAATGCTACGGCTTTGACATGGACTACACGCTGGCGAGTACGTAAGGCTGCACCCAGAAGACCATAAGATCATAAGAGTCTATTTGTATTTCTATATCTATATGTTGTTATTCAACTGGTTGTAATGCTGATGATTCTGTATGTGTGTGTTTCCTGCAGTGTATAAGTCGCCCGACTACGAGAGCCTGGGCTTCGAGCTAATCCGAGACAGGATGGTGTCTATCGGCTACCCTCATGAGCTCCTGCGCTACACGTACGACCCCAGCTTCCCCACACGGTGGGTTCCTCACTCCGCCTCTGTCATAACAATGAAACCAGGCACCGTGGAAAGACAGTGATGGTTTCCTATTAAACATCATGTAAAAGTTTTAATCACTTAAGAGAGGCACAATAATCATCATCTTCATTTCCTTTTCGCTCACTCAGCGGTTTAGTGATTGACACCACCTATGGGAACCTCCTGAAGGTGGATTCAAATGGGAATATTTTAATCAGCACTCACGGCTTCTGTTTCCTCAAAGGGTAAAGAACTCGTCTACTGACTACAGCACTAAGAAAAAAGACAAATCCTTAAGCTTGAATCTTTGATCATTAGAGTCGCTTGTCTATCTGGACTTGTTATTTACCCTCACAGGGTGGAGATCCACGAGTACTACCCCAACAAGTTCATCCAAAGAGACGACACAGACCGTTTCTACATTCTTAACACTCTCTTCAATCTTTCAGGTGCTACATTTACAGTCATTATTATATCAGCAGTTTATTTGTATATGAAACTAATTTTAAATCTTAAAAGAGTTTGCTAACTCCGTTTCCATGCTCTTTGCAGAGACGTATCTCTATGCCTGCCTGGTGGACTTCTTCACCAGATGCAACAGATACATGAAGTGAGTGGACACATGCTCCGACCCCCCCGTGATACCTGGCAGCCCTTTGACATTAACCAATGAACCGCACCTCTGTTGCAGTGTCCTGAAAGGCTACCACCACGGAGACCTGTTCATGTCCTACAGGAGCATGTTCCAGGATGTTCGGGATGCGATGGACTTCATTCATGATACGGTGAGTTTGCAGGACATCGTCTTGTGTCCGTTGTTCTTTGGAAGCGCCGAGCGTCCCTCTCGGAGCGGTCGACTGTCGGTGTCTTATAGCTCTGACACTCTCGGTGTGCTGTGCAGGGGACCCTGAAGGAACGGACAATCAAGAATTTGGAGAAATATGTCATCCAGGATCCAAACCTCATTGTGCTCTTGACTCGGATAAAAGAGGTGGCGAAGATCTTTCTTGCCACCAACAGTGACTACAGCTACACTGAGGTGAGCTCCAACTGCATCAACACTTTAAATCACAACTAATCATATGAAATAAAGAGAGTTGACCCCTAGAATAAGCTGTTCTTTCGCCTCCTCCATCCAGGCCATCATGAAACACCTGCTTGAGAACGGTGCCAAGGTGAGGCAGTTCGGTTTGAGGACGTAGAAGAAACGACCCTCCGGGGAATCACGTGACTCTAATTTGACACTTTGTTCCTGCAGGGAAGTCCGAAGAAGTCCTGGCGCTCCTTCTTCGACCTCATCGTCGTGGACACCAGGAAGCCGCTGTTCTTTGCAGAGGGGACGGTGCTGAGACAAGTGGACACAGTATGAAAGTCTTTCTGTTACTGCAGATTTGCATGTGGATGTTGGAGTGCTGCAGGTCTCATTCATGTCTGATATTTGGGACACAGCACACAGGGAAGCTTCGGATTGGCACGTACACAGGAGACCTCCACCATGGAACCGTCTACTCTGGAGGTGAGTCACACGGTTTCAGTTCAAGTGCTGCACAGATCTACTGCTCTCTCTTTAATGTTGATGTTTTTGTACATTCATGTCGGTCGCAGGATCTTCAGACATCGTGTGTGAACTGCTGGACGTCAAAGGTAAAGACATCCTCTTTGTTGGCGACCACATCTTTGGCGACATCCTCAAGTCCAAGAAGCGCCAGGGCTGGAAGACTTTCCTGGTGGTGCCGGAGCTCACCAAGGAGGTGCACGTGTGGGAGGAGAAGAAAGGTAACAGCTGATCTCGTCCGTCGGTCACTCGGGTAAATCTCTCAGAAATCCCAAAGTTTTAATGCCTCTCTTGGATTTCAGATCTGTTTGAGGAGCTGAAACGTATCGATATTTTCTTAACTGACCTTTACAAGTGAGTTCCACACACACGTCTTAATACCTTGGTCATGCACGACTTCTCCCCAAAGATAACTTATGTTTTGAGTATGTACTGAAGGTCACGGCAGGACGGAAAAGCAGTGCAAATTTCAGACATTCAGCACCTTTCTAAGCCCTCTTTGACAGACACGATGCCAGTGTGATGAATCTGATCATGCTTTGAAACGTATTTATGTATTTAATGTATTTGAACTATCTTCTGTGTTTGTTGTCAGAAAGCACCTGGACAGCGGAAGTCAAGTGTGTCCTGAGATCAGCGTCATTCAGACGAGACGGAAGGTGAGTTCAATGCACAAGAAAAAGGCGCCATGCTGGTTGACGACATGTTTAAGCGTTGCTGTGTCTGCAGGTGTTGACCTACAGGATGGACATGTCCTACAGCCAGATGGGCAGCCTCCTGCGCAGCGGCTCCAGACAGACGCTGTTCGCCAGCCAGCTGATGCGTTACGCAGACCTCTACTCCTCCAGCTGCATCAACCTGCTGCACTACCCCTTAAACTACCTCTTCATGGCCCCTCCGATGCTGGTCAGTCCTCTCTTTCCACCGTGACCCTGCACAGGGATTACATCAACTGTTCATCCTTCATTTGACTCTGACTGACAACTCTTTCAGATGCCCCATGAGGTCGCCGCGCAATCCGCTGCTGACTTTGCTGCGACGGAGCTCAGCAACCACGCTCTGATGACGAGCAGCAACTAAGGTTGAACACACATGAAAAACACATTGAATCATGTGTCTGAATTTGTGTATACATTAATCAAAGTTATTGAGTTATTATCATATCTCCGTCTCTTGCAGTGCTGAAGACCAGCGCCTGAGATGAGACAGAAGAAGAAGAGCAAACCATGTCATGGACATTTCTCCCTGATGAAGGTGACTGCTGGTACGAAGGGTCTGTTGCAGCCATGACGTCCCTTCTTTACAAAGAGAAAGCAAAATGTACTTATAGCTCCACCTGCTGGATGTGAACTGCAACTGCATAAACACCAACAGAAGGACAGTGTGTGTAGAGTTTACAAACTGGAGCTAAACCAGACTCAGGATTACTGTATATAGGCATGAAAATTGCTTTTATTATGTCACATTTGTGTTTGTTGACGTGTACATTTGCTGGTCGATATGCACTTTTGGTCTGAGCTGTGTGTAATGCTTTTAACCTTTAACTTTATTTATGTGTTGTATGTGAAAGTTTGTTAAATAGCTTCAATAAATTATTTATTTTATTTGATGAATTGTCACTAACGCACACGACTTCACCCAAACATGCCAGCGTACGTGTCTGAGTTGTGGACTGTAACCCAAATTTGGGATGTGTAATTTACATTACTGTTCCACTGGGTCTTTGAATTATCATGAGCATCCAGGAGTCTTGAACACACAACTTAAATTGACTAAAGGCAGAATTAACAGGGACAGAGGACCTGCTGAGGTCAAACCAGAACTACAAGCACCAGAAAAAATGACTTAAAGAATGATTTGAGTGAAACAGCCCTTTAAGGTTTTACCTCTCTGCACTACAGCTGTAATCCACTGGGTGGCAGTGAATCACCTCTGTGTGTGTGTGTGTGTGTGTGTGTGTGTGTGTGGCTAAAATTGACTTTTATCTTTGTTTCTCGGAACTCATATTTTCCTGGTGAAATACATTAATACATTAAAACAGGTTTTCTCGAACCTCCTTGTGAATCAGAATCTGAAGCCGCTGTGAACGTCCGTATCTTTGCACATCTCCCCCCCCTCAGCAGGATCTTCAATCATCAGCAAATAATTTAAATAATCAATTGAATAATCACTTCCACATTGATTGGCCATGTTGGATTCCACATGAGAGGAAAGTCCAATTTAGGAAACACCCACTGCATCTGTTGGCACCGCCTCCTTGCAAACACACACACACACACACACACACTCTTCCTCGATGATTTCATTTCCTGTATCGGGTCTATTTCGGTTTATTTGGATTTCCCTCCTCATTGTCTGCTTGTCACATGGATTTATTGCTGCTGTTTGTTTTCTTTTTTTTTCCTCCTTTTAATAATTTTGTTCTCACCGGCAGCAGAAATTCAGATTTCCAGCTTCTATTTCATCTTTTTTGTGTACTTTGTACTCACATAATGTAACCTAATACTCCTCTTCCATGTACTGTTTCCTGACCCACAGTACTACAGCCATGCTGCTTTAAACGCTATCATCTGATCATTTATGACTCATTGTATCAATGAGTTGAACAATGAATCTCAGCAGCGTCACAGGTCATGAAATTGTAGCAGGAGCAGTGATTCTGCACTGCAGCTGCTGTCCGTTGGATGGCATTAAACTGCCTCTGTGCAGCAGATGTCAATCAAAGAGGAATCAGATGTGATGCTAAACGATCAGCCAGGAACTCGACATCAGCACTTGGTATTTGTTAGTATTAATATTTCTGCAAAAATCCGGGCGTTTACGATCTCCAACCAAAAACACACGTTTCTGTTTCTGTCTCTGTTCTCCCGGCTGACGGAGGAAATTAATAAAACACCAGAACTGAACCTTTGACACGACACTTCTTCTGACACACACACACACACTTTTGCTTCGATCCGAGAACACCTTTGTTCTCCGCAGCACAACGTCTGCCAGATGACACCGTGATATGAGAGCTGTCTTATCACATCCAGAGACGTCCTGTACTGCAGCGGCGTGAAGAGTGTCAGCTTCTCTCCATTGTTGTCAAGAGCGTCACACACACACACACACACACACACACACACACACACACACACACGTCACTATGCAGACATACCTGTTTCTCTTAGAATAAAATACTTAATATGAGCAATGCTTCAGCAGTGACGTTGCACGAGTGTTTCCGATGGATACGAGCACGATTTCAAAGAGATAAAACCAACAATCGTTATGAAAAGAGAGGAGCTGAGTCGTCCGGTGTGTTTGTGGAGCATCATCAGGACGCGTCTGGAACATTTAGGTTTCACACTCTGCATTGTGTCTTGTGTCTTTTTAGGACAGATGAGTGTTATTAAAATGAAACAATGATTTGATACAAAATTCAATTTTCCTGGTTAAATGAATTCTTGAAACACCTTTTCTACATCTCATCACAGCGTGTTTACACACTTTCCAATAGACTAAATATTCAAAGCTCTGACTTGGTGTCGTCATTTCAAACAGACTCTACATGTGTGAACTAACTTATCTTCCCCAAAGGTTTTTTAGCCGTTTGAAACTTTGAGTATTTCACTATTAATAATTAACCTAAAGCAGCCAGCAGACCAGATCCATTAGGTTACGCTTGTATTTAGTCCTCATTGTCAAACATGAGCCCAGTGGGAACCGTCCTGGCTCTGGCCTGTGACTCTCTGTGTGTCCTGTTATACATTCAGGTACTTGTATTTTCAGAGTTGAGTATTCTGTGTTTGAACAAAGCTCGGCGACGCGTCGAGTCAATAAATGTGTTATAAGTTGGTTATTGGTTACAAGGACTATTAATGAATGACATCGGCTGTGTGAGCCGTTTGTCACTGAGTCATTTGGCCTAATTCAAACATATTTCAACGTATCATTTGAATATATGAAATAAAAACCTCTATAGAGGAAGTTTTTTCAAATTCTTTAACACACCAGATAACCAGACACACAGCTGCCAGAAGGGCTAATTAAAGTCATATATTATTATTATTACTATCAGCTGAATCTTTTAAATATGATATTTAACCTTGTTTTTCTAAGGAAATAATGAAGAACAGCTGTCGCAGTTTCTTTGATCCAACAATTAAAGAAATAAAGAAAAACAGATACACATGTTGTTGTTTTATTCCACATTAATTTAACAAACAGTGATTTAATTGTAAATGGCTCCATCAGAAGCAGTTTAATGCAAACACACTCACTCTTTCCGTTTGTTAAAAACAAGAGTGTCACGTTGTAATGTCGGCGTGTGTCGTGTATTTGCTGAATTTCGGACGTCATTAAGTCATCAGCTCTGCAGTTTTATCTCCTTCTTCTCTCACTCGCACTGAAAGCTGCTCAGAAAAAGCAGCGCTGACTTGTTGGGCTTCATTGCAGGATACTTGCTGCTCTGTGCAGTCAGATAACTGCAGAAGCACCACCGTCCCCCCATTCCACACATTCCAGGATTTCCCAGCAAGCATTGCAAGCAAGCCTAAACAAGTCACGTTCTTTACTCAGGGAGAATTTCACACAGTCAAGTGACTGAGGTCTCATTTCTACTCCACAGATCCGACCTTCCAGTCAGTGTGCAGACACAGAAATACACTTCTATACGTCCATATATGTATGAAATTCAAGCATGATGTAGAAACGTAGCTGATTTGTGACAAAAGATAAGTTCCTGTCTGTTTCTAGTTCCATGTCAGCTTCTAACAGGTTTTTCTGCCGTGATTAAACATTTCCAGGCGGAAAGACGTGTGGACAGTGAAGTGGTGAAAAGAAGCTCTTTGCTCTATTAGTCTAGGGTTCAAACATGAGGCACACACGGGAGCAGTGATACCTAATCTCAACACAACTAGAAAGAGAAGAGAAGGCAGGCGCAAGGGGGAGAGAGGGCCCTGCTCCCTACATTCCTCCCAAACGTCCCCTCCCCCCATCGACCTGCTACCACCGAGGATGCTCAAAAACATACATCAAACCCCCGCCCGGCCGCCCGCCCTGCCTCCCCCGCCTTTTTTTTCTCTTTCTTATTTTACCACCAGCACTCTGATAGCGTCTATCAACGTGTTTGGTGTGACGACAAAACAACACAGGTAAAGAAAGGCTGAGTTAGCTGTGCATTCACCCCCCCCCCCTCCCTCCCCCCTAAATAAGATTTCTCAGATAGAAATTTATTTTCGTTTCTTTAATCTTCACTGATTCATTCGCTGTTCTGATAAGCACCAGTGCTTTTATATTAATTGCAAAAAAAAAATTCAAATGATCTTCCAATCAATCAATTATCCACCACACAAGATGGAGCAAGAAAATCCATATTATAGTTTTGAAAAGCATTATGAGCATTATTTATTTATGTTTCCCCTGTCGGATGCAGTCGCCCCCTTTGAAACTGGGCTTCCTGTACTTTAAATTTCAGTCATGATGACGGGTGTCAGCCTACAAACGTGTGTAAACTCTTGTAAATACAGTAGTGAGTAAACAGTCCAGGAGGCTCTGCTCCCCACCACCACCTGCTATCAGTCATCAGTCCACTTCGACACCGGCTCGGCTCAAACCGGCCCTTTCGCACCAGTTTAGCGTGAGCTGAGGCCAAATGCTATGACAATACTATTGCACTGCTAGAATGGATGGTACAGTAGTGCAACATTGTCAAAGCAGCTGACCTCAGCATGTGTGTCAGCACATGGACACGGGGACGGCCATTCTTCACTGCCAAACTCAAATTACATTTAAATAAGCAAGAATCCTGCTGTTTGTCTGAATGGGCTGTTGGGTGTCAATAACAAAGAAAACACAGGCGTTGAAACGCCAAATTGGGCTGAGATGTTCTCTGATGTTCGGTGGGGCTATTATACATTTTACAAATCCAGCAGCTACTACGACAAAAAAAGAGGCACAATTTCCATGATGTTTCTAGTTAGTGGTTTCAGAAATGCACTCATGTGATCACATTTAAGGAAGCCTCACAGCTCCACGTGCAGGTTCAGAGTTCAACAGAGGTGTGGGTCTCTGTTTCGTCAGCCAATGCCCTTTTAATATTGCACTGCTCCTCTCAATGTCCAGTAGTGCAACAGAAAAAGGGCAGTGGACGACAACATGTACCCTCTGCTCACCCTTTTTCTTCAAAATGTCCCTTTAACTGATCTCCCTGAGCAGTGGATTATAACACCACATTAAATCTAAAAAAAAAGGAATAAAATCCTATTAAATAGAAGTATTCAAATTAAGCAGCTTTGGTGATTAAAAATGAAAAATATTTCCTACTTGTCTGCTGTGCAACATGTTAAAAAACGACGGAACGAATTATTTCTGTATGGGAAATAAAAGTTAAGGATATTAGTTTGACAAACAGGATTAGTGGAGTTGAATGAACTTCCCATATTAAACACTATAGCTCACTCTCACTCTGGGAGAATGGGAATTTCCCAGCATGTGGGCCCATACCATTCTCCCCAGTGAATGACATGCATTCTAATTCTGATGGAGGAAT
>CAAKHC010015945.1:0-17917 GCA_901007825.1 Macroramphosus scolopax | reverse complement strand
TGAGAGGACACACTCCCAAGGCTTTTTAGAGAGATACAGGCTGCTGCCCTCCACACCTCCGCTACAAAATGATTATTTTATCTTTTTAATTATTTCCCCTGGTGTCGCATTGTCAAACGAACGGAAGGAGATTTTGGCTTATTCAACAACAGGAGGAACAAACGTTACTGAGGAAAAAAGTTGCCTTCTCGCATTACGGTGGACGAAAATGTGAAGCTAAAAAAAAAAAGAAAAGGAGTATATATGGTGCAAGTTTGCAGAATTAAAGCGCTGTTACACAACATGTAATCCATACATACCATAACTGGGAATGTCTAGAGCGCCATTTTCAGACCTAATTCACGAATTCCTCCTATGAAACAAAGTGTTCTTGTTTTTCTTTACCTGTTCTTGGGAGATTTACGTTTTATCCGCCATACATGGTGGAGTGTGTGAGCGGCCTATACGCCTCCTGAACGCTGCTGGATCATTCCTGCCAGCTCACAAGCCCTCGGTACAATACTGACGACTTGTTAGATTGCACAACAGCCTATAGGCTGCACACACACGCCCGCACCGTGGAAATGTCGCCCACAGAGGCCGATTACATGGCGGCAACAGCCGAAGAAGGTGCAGTTTATCAGCCTGCAAGGCTTCAAAAATCGCGTCCTGATCAAGTTTTTGAAGCGAGCTTCCAGATGCGCAGCGCATGGGACCGACTCAACTCTTATTGGTGTTTTTCTTCCTTTTTAAGACGTACAAATAATCACTCTGTCGTCGCATCTCGCCTTTGGAAACTTCCAACTTTGCAATGAGCTCCTGGCAATTTACGCAAAAAAAAACAAAAAAAAAAAAACGGCTACAACTCACAGCCTTGCACCCCTTCAACACCTCCACCCCCTCTTTTCTAAACAACCACCTCCTCCTCCGAAATCATGAATAGTATCTAGCCAAGGGAGGGACAATCCATTATAGGCAAAGAGAGAGAGAGAGGGGGAGAGAGAGAGAGAGAGAGGGAGCGAGAGAAGGAAAAAAAGTTGTCCATAAAACAAAGAAAAGCAACCTTCTCCGTAAAAACCCGCTTCACGCTTCGCCGCTTCGAGGTTTCGCGCCGTCGTTCCCGCCGGACTGCGAACGAATAAAGATCAAATCTGCGGAGCTTGAAGGTTCAGAAAAAAAAAATCGCAGGTCTTCCGTGCACAAGCACACGGCCTCGCAGATCCGGACTCCATCTTTGACTACTTGACATTCAGAGCCTGCCGGAGCAGAATTCCTCGTTTGCATGCCTGCCGCTGATTGGCTGCTTCCTGCGCTAGTCTTTGCTGTGTGACCAGCCATTGGTTCGGTTTCTCCGTGTTCAAGGTTTCCAGCGGCTCCGTGATTGGCTGCTCGTGGGGACGCGTCACGCCGCACAACGAATACCTGATGGACTCAGTCCCATTCACAAATTTCTCATAGCCTCCCCTCATCGTATCTGGATACTTGATCGCTAATTATTTTATTTACTTTTGGCGCAAAAACCTTTTGTGCACTTCCAGAAGGGATTATAATTAGGCGTTAATTGGCCTCTGGAGGGACAGTGATGCTATTCATTAGTTCAAATATGGATTAGGCCCGGTTTGTCCTGCACATATGCAGCAGGGATCAGGCTTGATCAATTTGAGATATTCGATTTGGCTATAAATTCGTGTCTATGTGC
Organism: Macroramphosus scolopax; assembly: GCA_901007825.1. Lineage (NCBI taxonomy): Eukaryota > Metazoa > Chordata > Actinopteri > Syngnathiformes > Centriscidae > Macroramphosus > Macroramphosus scolopax. The sequence continues at coordinate 16,239 of CAAKHC010015945.1, read as the reverse complement.
GCGTAATTGCGCACCGGAAGGAAACGCTACGAACATAACAATTAAAGTAAACTAACAAAGGAGGAAATACATGTATAAGTTGTTCAGATGTCACAGTTTGGGTGCGAATATGATGTCGTTTGTGAGGGATCGATTGTGCTGGAGGCGGAACGGTGGGCGCCTCGGCCCCTTGCGACGCTTTGATTGACGCACAGAGAGGAGTAGCGGGCTGTGAAATTTGGCATTCCTGGCCAGAGGAGCTGAAATAATGGCATTATCCAGTGGGAGAGGGCCCACTCTTTACTCCCCACACACCCACCCGACCCCAGCCCACTCAGAAGGGAGCTGATTGTGCAGCCAGTCGGCAAAAAATGTTTGATGTAAGGCGGGGCATGATGGATCCGGTGAAGGTTTGGAGCAGTGATGCCCCCTCCGTGGTGACTCCTCTCAGACTGGCCTGAAAGTATCCTGTCAAAGGTTTTCACACAAAAGTGAACTGAACATGAGGAGTTGTCTGTGTGTCTTTGTTGTAATTATAATTTGGGATCTCCTGGTGCTCAACTCTCCCTTCTGTCACTCCAAAGGAAAACAACGAAATCCACCTTTTACAAAAGCCTGATTAACTTATTCATGAATCTAAATACATAAATATGATCAACATCTAAGGCACCAAGGATGATTGTTTAATAAAAGCAAGATGACAGACAGCAGCAGTTAATGTAAATGAACCCACATTTTGGATTTAAATTAACAGAAGCTGCAGTGACGAGATTCAAATCATTTACATGGAAATGGAAAAACAACAATTAAAAATAAAAGTATTTAAATGTCAGAAATGGTTCAGTGATTATTGGTTTAACGTCACCTGAAATGTTTTAAGCCTGATTTCTAGAGACAATAAATTAACTTCCCACCAGATGATCATTTATAATGTAATTATAGAACTTTAAGAAGTCTGCAAAACGTATTTGAACAGACGACAGAACTCTGCTGACTTTAGTTGCTTTTCCCTTCAACAAACAGCTTTTAGTTTAAATCTTCCCACCAAACGTAATTAATGATTTGTTGCAATGCTTGTTTGTGAGTCAGATCTTTAAACTTTAATTGATAAACTCAATTTAAAGTCTTTCACAGAAGTTAATCTGCCTTGAAATGAACCTTCTTTATTAGGTGCTGGGAGTTACTTGGTGTTTCCTGACACATTGGCTCAATTAAAATGTAAATTACCTGATATATTTACATCATTCTAATAAGATATGATCCAGTGAAAGGTCTTTTATTCTTTAGACAAGTTTACCTTCTTCAAACCAGTTTAAATTAGAGTTATTACCCAGTGATTTATTTGTATCAAATCATACGCTCAAACATGAATTTAAATTCTTTTCAATTTAGATTCTTTGTTTTCATTTTAAAACTGAGGGAAACCTCATCGCTTTGGAGCAACTATAAATGAAACGATGGCAAAGAAATGATAATGAATTATAAATAATTCTTAAATAAGCTTCCAGCAGCAGAAATCCAACCTGCAGAGACACCAAACAAATTAATTTAAATCTTACACTCTTTTGTTTTCTGCTTTAAATCCGGCTTTTTAAGGCTTTTAAAAATTGTACACAACTGCAACAATTTAGAGATAATCAATTAATGAACGTACGCATGTCAAAAGGTATCAGGTCAGAAGCATTTAACTTCTGTTAAATATGATTGTGCACGCGTGTGTTTTGCAGCACGCAGGCCTAAATATGAATATTAATTTAAAGGAAAGTAACACAAATTCTCAGCTATTACACACTGAAATAAATGATTTTTAAGCACTTTTAAGAAATATTCATGAAGCATAAAGAATAGTTATATCCACCAAAACAGAACATTTACAGAAACATGTTGAAACAAACACAAGCGGAGCGACTAAACAATTATTTTCTCAGATTTTCCAAAAGTTTTTCTCGCCGGTTGGATTTTAGAACGTTTGTTTAGGTAAAACAGTTCCAGGGCAAAGAGTTTAATCAGGTTGAAGAACAGGTTTTATATCCAGTAGCTTGTCTTCACCACGGTGAGTAGTGCAGTGAACCTTGTTGGAAGTAGTTGTGGTGAACAGAGAAATGAGGACAGAAGAACAGAAGCACCAACAAAAAGAATTTCAGTCTCATGTTTTTGCAAAATGTTTCTTCTTGAAATGAGCCTGAGGGGAAAAGAGGCACCAACAAGCTGCCCGGCCTGACTTTAAACTGCTGCCTGTGAGGTGTCATGTGGGCTGAGAAAAGCCTTTTAAACATGGGAGTTATTGTTCCCTTTTTTTTTTTTTTTCCAACCTCCCATCCTCCGAAAATGTACCTCCTTTCTTCCTCTGCCCTTTAACCTCTCCCAACCCCCATCCCTCCATCTCACGTCTCTCTTCAGATTTCCCCTCTCTCATCAGCCGAAGACCAAACAACCGTGATGGATCGTCATTGATAATTTCCCACCTAAAAAAAAAAAAAAAACCTTAATGGAGAAGTTTTGGCGGCGTGGCCGTGGGGGTGGGGGTGGGGGTGGGGGTGGGAGGTGTTTTCCGCTTCTCTTTTTTTCATGAAGTGGTGGTAGTAGTAGTCGTAGTGGACCCCACCTCGAGCAGAGAGCCCCTGTGCACCCTGATGTCTCCTCCAAAGGGGGCTCCCCTCCTCCCCTCCTCCCCCCTCTGCCTCCCTCTTGAAACAGACTCTATGGACTGCATGCATGACATTCCAGCTGTGTGGGTGGTATAGTCTTTTACAGCGTCTCCAACAGTACACAGGGCTCCTAAAGCACAACAGCACCTCGTCCCCCTGGTCCACCTTCCCTGCGCCCTCCATGTTCCCCCGGTTTTACCTGGGAAATCACACCAGATATGTTGGACTGTTTGAGGGCGCCGAGGTTCACAGGCAGGAAGTGTAAAACTAAAAAAGCTGCTAAACTTCTGAGCTTCTTCTCCTGATATTCAGTGAAGAGTCCCAGGCCGGTTTTAACACCTCAAATATTGGAGGGATCATCTTTTATCAACTGGCTACTTTATGGTTTTCCCCCATTTTTTTTTATGAGACTTGATCTGATGGCTTGATTCCGACGTCTCAGATTCGTTGCCTTTAAACATTTTATACAATGATTTTAATAATCTTTAAGTCATTTCAACCCACCTGAATTTGTATATTTGTATATTTTCTTCACAGATGGTTTGACAGGGACAAAAACCTCCTGAGGGTCGAACTGAACCTAAAATATTAACTGACATCAGCACGAAGGTGAAAATCTGCTACGTTTCTAACTGGGAGACTTTTCGGCAAAACACATACAAAATGAAATATTTCTTTATTCGGTGTAACAATACTTGAGGTAAGTATTTTGTCAGCTTCATCTAATGCAAAGATCAGTTTCTGAACGTGTAATTAAGATACATACAGGTTGTGTATCAACACAATCAACACAATCAGAGATTATTAGGATTAAAAATAGGCAGCCAAAGATTGTAAAACAATACCAGAGTGAAGCCAACGGAGTGCAAAGAACAGTTTAAAACAAACACAGATGTTGCAGTGTGGTGGTACGTTACATGTTTTAGGGCCGAGAGCAGGTGAGTAGGAAGTCTGGACTTTCAGGTTTCCACAAGAGGAAACAGAAGAAAAAAACATTCTCCCAATATAATTAAAACTAAACAGCGTTGTGATCTGACAACAGATGAAACCAAAGTCACACATGAGTTAATATCTTGATCATGATATTGAAATAGTTTGAACCTTTTTGTGTTTTACTTTCCGCTCATGTAGACCTGACTGTCACACACCTTCTGATAATGTCGTTCATATTTTCCCACCTCCTCCACAAGAATTACCAGGACAGCACAATAAAAAAACCCTCCACTTCCTCCAATGCCCTTTCACTCCACAACATCCACCATTAAATCAATTAGTCATGATCCCCGAGGATCACCGCAGATTTATTGAAGCTCCGCGTCCTGATCTGCTGGTTGGAGACATTGATTCTTTTTAACCATCGACGATAAGCAACAAACCTCGTCTATAACTCACAGCGGCCTGGAAAGTGTACATTGAGATTGTTTTTCCACTTCCACTGGGCGAGTGCATGAGCAGAGTCCAAAGGATGAAAAAACTCAACCCCATTAACTGAACTTCAGAGGAATTCCTCACTTTACATACGGAATGCACTTTAGGTCAAAGGGCAAAGGGCCAGAGGGGAATCCACCCGCGCCCAGGCAGGCAGGCCTTATTTAAACAAGCCTGGAATGCCTGCATGGTTGCAAGAGAGAAGAAGAAGAAGGGGAAGGAACCTCTCTGCTATTAACATGAGCAGGGGCCACCGCCAATAAATACCAGCACATTTTAAATTACCTGCACTGGCAGACTTCTAGTGCTCCTGACTCTGAATTTGATCAGGAGCTTCTCACAGTTACATATTCAGCAGTCAGACTGCCGTGTTCATAAACGCTATTGTTGCTAAATGTGTTAAAGGGTAACGTGCAGGTCCTGCATGTGTGGTCAACATACATTTTCCCCCGGCTCCCTTATGTGGCTTTAGGAGCGGACAAACACTCTTTACTCAGTGTCATATATCATGTAATGGCTTCTTCCTCCTCTTCACTCGCAGTAGATGAGTTTATTTTCAGGGAATAATTCTAACCTATAGATATACATGTGTGTGTGCCTGCACCGAATAATAATAATGAATTATTCTTTTTGCACATTTCCTCCAAAATGCACTTAATATTCGTTATATTTAAGAACTCCACTAGAATTTAAGATGAAGGTTTGAACATTGTTTGCTCTGCCCTTGATGTGATTAATGAATTCCTGATTTCTAGTGTATCTCATGTGCAGTTTCTGTCTCATTATATTAGATGCAGTTTCTCTATTTGCATGGTAACAAACTGTAAATCCATAATTGGCTCTAGAAGTTTGAATCCTGGACTTCCTCAGTGTCTAAATGAAGCTTGAAGACATTTGCTGCAGCAGTTGTCAGGTAATTGCGTTTGTCCTATCATCTGCCTGTCTGGAATCAATAGTGGAAGAACTTCTGAGCTGTTCTAAATACAAAACCCTGCATTCCAAACTTGGGCCAACCTCTCTGTTTTTAGGACCATCTCGCCAAAATTTCTTACAAATGACATGCTACAATCCCCATAGACATGGTGGAATTCTGTCCACTTCAGGGCTTCAAAGCTGCAAAGGACTCGTTGGCTTGTCTGGCCAATAGGTGAAGAGGGGTGGACCCTGACTGCCTTGACCTCACCGACCTTCCCCAACCCCCCACCGCACCATACCACCCAGTGTCCTGCTCCTCATCCCCCCACCTTCCACCCCATCCACCCATCCATCCAGCCAGATTGCCAGTCAGTCAGTAGGTCAGGCTGCTCGTCTGCCTGGCAGCTTGAACATCTTTCTGTAGTTTGTGTCAACAATTAAAGGCATTAAAAATACAGAAATTTGCACATCGTAGTTCCGTAGAGGACGAATGACACGACCATCAACGTGAAGATCAGTTTTCATGCCATCTTTTCATTGAACTCGGTGTTCAGGAGGATGAATTTAGATGCTCAATGATTCTAATCACATTTGTAAGAAAAAGTTATTTCTTGCTTCTGCCAGTAAACAAGCATTTGAATACACCGAGTGTCCACAGACCTGTTGTCATCGGGAAACTGACGTGGATCAGACAGACAAAAACCTAACAAACATATAGCAAAAACTTAGAGAGAGAAAGTGATCATTGCTAAACATTCTGCATCAACCTGCCTACAAACTCTTGTCTGGGTGTCTTTGGTCCGTCATTGAGGCGGCCATGTTCTCATGACAGAACCTCCCTGGTGCCCTGCAGGAACAAATATGAGAATGTGCATCTCATTTCAGTTAACTACCTGATCAAAGACTGATCTTTGTATTATTCTCCTGGCTCTGCAACCTGCTTTGAAGCTTTGGACTTCTTGTTGTCGTCCTTCTGTATTCCGGAACGTTTAGTTGTGAAAAAAAATGCAGCAACACAGCTTAAATGTGTTTATTCTGAGAGACCGACGGTTGTTGATATACATACATGAGCTGAAATCATATCAGGAAACATCAGGGCTCCCAGAACTAGGACTGTTCCCGACAGTGTTTTCAGATGTTTGTACTGTGTCGCCATCTGCTGGACAACACTGAGCACGGCAGTGAACCCGTCCAATTACTTGTTTGAGGAATATCAGGGCCCCGTGCGCCCCGAGGCCACGAACTGCGGAATTATTCTCATGATATTAAAACTAATATTGTCCGACTGTGTGGGAGTATGTCGGTGTCACGTGTGGGAGGTTCACTGAAATCTGGCTGCGCGCTGTTGTTGGTACTTCGGTTGGAAATAGATCCTTGAAATTGATGAGAACAAACGTCTCAGAACCGAATCTGTTTGCGGCGCAACTTCAATCCACTTTGTTTCCAAGAAGTCGGGGAACAGTGGAAATGCTTGAAATAAGAGTGCATCTTGTTAAACACACCCTCAATTTAAGATGTGTTTAAATGAAGCCCAGTGCCAGTGCGCAGCGCTGTGACGCACCGAGGGTCAGCGCGTCATCTCCATCAAACCATCACCAAACACTTCAGACAAGTCGTAAGTGTTTTCTCTTCTATTCTTTTCAAAGGTTGGAGTTTAATATCGTTTCATTAAATCGACTTCTGTGCAAACATTTTTGTCAACCTCCTCCATGGAAGACGCTGAACTGAATATTAAAATCTCATAAATCTCCCAAACTATGTGTCTTTCCCCTGAAGAAGTGTCTCTTTATTTAAACTGTCATGCTTCGGTGTGTTTGGCACAGCTGTTCCAGAGCTTTGACACCGGAGATGTGACTGATGAGAGCAGAATCTGATCTGCAATCACACCTTTGGCTGTTCCACATTAGTGCGCGCAAGACCTCACCAGAGCGCGCCGGGACTTGGATGTGGATGTTTGTATGAGAAGCGCAAACTTTCCTGTAAAACCCTGCATAAGAAAACCTTTAAAAACCTACTTGAAGTTGTTAATTCTCCCCTGGCTGACCGACAAGAGACCTTCCTCTCCACATTCAAAACAACCTGTCAGCGTTTGTAAGAAATATTTCTTCTGTTATTTGTTTCAGTATAAAATCTAATATGAAAATGCAGTTCAGCCAAAACCAAACCTGAGACAGAAATGATTCTTTCAAGGCAGTTTTTGACATTTCTTTCAAAGCATTCATGACCACTACTTTATTTTAATTTGTGAAGAATCATGTCTGTTTTTCTTTCAGGTAGTGAAGCTACTTGAGAATAATCAAATCTTGATAGAAGATGCTGATGAATTCTGGTTACTATGTACCGGCTCTGTGTCAGTGATGTTGTGAGTTTTAAGCCTGTCAAGGTCATCTCTGTCTTTCTCTTTACCAAAGATGGCACTACAGGCTGGGAATGAGAAGAGTGAGTGGAGCTGTGAACAAGTGGTGGAAGTGTCTTTAAGATGTTTTTGAAGTGCTTAAAGGGAAATGCATCATCCAGCATTTTGGAGCAGGAACATAGACTGTATAAAATGAGTGGATAAGGAAAGGTTGTTTGTTAACTCCCATTTAGAAGCCTTAAGTTGCAGCTGCAGGTGACCGTGATTGGATGAGAGGGCGGAGCTACGGTGAAGCACCTCCATCCTGATCCTGCTTGCCGTGGTAGCTACTAGTCCATTGCCATGCCCTAAAACATGCCTGCTTATTCGTTTGTTTCACTTTTAATGGGAAGCTTCTGCCAGTTGAACATCATGCTGGATAGAAGAGTTAAAAGTAGCGACACTGTGAAGTTCCCCGACTTCTGCTCATGGAAGTACCAAACCAAATCACTGGAGTAAGCCTTTAATAAACATGTGAGCCAATGAAGCGTACACACACCAGTGTTACAGTTAGAGTCATGTTTATTTACAGCAGAATCCTGAACGAGGAGGGAAAAGGGCCGAGGGCGGGGTTAAAGGGAGACAAAGTGTTTTAGATCAAACGCTGCAGGATTCATGTTTCACTACACAGTTCTTAATTTATTTATTCACCATTTTTCTATACAGAATCCATTCAGCCGTTATATCATTGCACCAACAGAGCTGGAGTCCTCTGCTTGAGGGGAGAAGAAATGGAAATATAAAAACAAAAACTAAAGCGCTAAAAAGAAAAAAAAAAACTTTAATCAAATGGGTAAAAGAAATCCATTTTCTATAAAAAAAAAAGGAAACTTGTTACCACAATGGCCGACATCAGTTCCTTCTATATGTATGTATACACATATACACACACACATATATACTTCTATATGTATATGTATATATCTGTATACTTATATATGCATATAAACCAATATATTTCTTTCCATGTCCATGAAATGGTGAGGGGGGGCTCGTGGTTCCACAACGTCCAATGTTCGCACCAGCACTGAACGGCAGGCTGGAAGTCCCGACCTGAATTCAGGTCCTAATATTCAGCCTTTTTTTTCAGTCAAAGGAGGTCAGAGCTGATCAATCACAGTCAATCCGACCTGTCATAATAGTCCCACCCACTGACTCTGCTCTGCGTGGGCCAGCTCGTAGGTCCAGTGCCATCGTGTCGGCCGGCAGACTGAAAGCTGCAGCAGCCCTGTTACCAGTCGGAGAAATGATACACTGTACACTTAACATGCACGTCCAGATAGTAAAAAACAAACAAAAACATAAAAAAAAGCCAGCAAACCTTGTAGTCCGTACATCCCTCAGACATCCTGCCGTGCAACCTCTCCGCTTCTTCCGGTATAAATTAACTGACAAGCACCACAAAACAGTGGAAGGACCAAAATAAAAAATAAAAGACTGTCTGGTACCAAATGGTGACAGTAAAAACATCTTATTGGTTAGCTTTAATATCTAAATTTCCATTTTTTTGATTTCTGAAGGGCGTAAGAGATGTCCTCCCCAAGTCCAAACAGACTATGTTATTTGATCAGGCAGACACACACACACACACACACACGCTTCACCGCCCACCCAGACGACCCTTTCATCTGAAACTACACTGACCACTGACCTTCATTTCAATTCTTTGAGTCCAAAATTTCACAATAGTCAGGTCTTCATTGACTGAGGTGAAACTTATATTTACAAAGTTCAGATGAAGTAAAGATGAGCTGTTTTTTTTTCCCAGACACGCCTTTTGATGAACAAAAAACTGATCTAATGTCTTCATGTTCAGACATTTATGGACTCGTGAGAGCTCGGATAAGATCTTGTTCAGCGTCCACGGCCATGAAAAGATCAATTCAGGACGACTTGAGCGGAACACAAACGCTGTACAAAACCCAGCATGATGCATGATGAGGTTTCATGATGAGAGGAACATACTTACTTAAAAATTAATTCAACATTCATTTATTTGAATAAAAAAAACACTGTTTACATTTCCACCTGTCTGGAGAGAGACTGTCCCCTGTTGAAAATGAGTTCTCAGTACACACTTTACAAGATTACATACAAACAGTTTCAATTCGACATGTCCGGCCTTGATGGCAGTTTGTTCTGAACACGCCCACGTCAATGGAAACCTGACTATTGTCACCGTATTTAACATGTTTATTATTCCAAATTAAAACCAAGTAAAACAATCGTTCACTCAGCTGTTACACACATACACACACACACACACGCGCTAACACACGCACACGCGCTAACACACACACACGCGCTAACGCACACACACGGAGCAGGAAACTAACCTTTTCCCCGACCAGCCAACAATGCCGATGTTTGTTTGTTTTGCTTTTTTTTTCTAAAAATCCATCAGCTACGTTTCTCACACAAGCTAACACACTTTTTGAAAATAACCTTGAAATGATTGATGCTCCGTGTTTGAAATCCAGCTGTTGGCTGGCGTTAGTTTCCCCGCTCGATCCAACATGCTCTCGAAACACAAATACAAAGATACCGCAAATACATGTGTACACATATATACAAATAGAAGCAGCCCCTTTAAGGCCAGGGGCAGCTTAACAATTTATAATGCATCATTTCTGTATATGCCAAGAATAAAACTTTTCTAAATAAAATACATAGTTATCTGTGAGGGTGGGGAATAAGGACAGCAGATGAACAGAGGGGAGGAGGTTAGGGCTCGCAGGGAGTGACAGAGGAGGGCGGGAGCGCTTGGCAGAAGCCATTACAATGGAATGAAGGACAGCGGTCGGGGTTGTGGGGGAGACGGAATGGAAGGGGAAGACTCCTTTACAGTTTCAATGCTCCCGAGTACTGTTCTGTACCACTGCAACACTCCGCCTATTCTCTGTTTGTTTCAAATCTTTCCATAATAATATTAAGAAGAATAATGACCACGACAATGCTAAAAAAATATATATAAACCCCCAGCCATGTCTCACAACTGCAAGTCCACAATAAGGGGAGGCCTGGCTCTTGAGTTCATCTGAGTTGGTGATAAACAGAGATGCAGAGGAAATCAAAAGACGCAGAGAAAAAAGAAGGAAATTGCAGAAAGAAGAGGCCTGAAGAATGAAACGGGCCATGAAGTGGCAAATGAGACCAACTACAGAATATAGATGAAGTAAGTGGGGAAAAAGAGAGGGAGGAGGCAGAACAAAAACAGCACAGGCAGGATATGCTATAATGAAGAGGAAACAAACAGAAAGGAGGAAGCGGAGATGAAACGGGAAGGATGCAGGGACCAAAGATGAGTTGTGTTGGGGCGTTGTGATCCATACACACTGGTGTCCTTCTGAGTTTTTTCACAGAAGATTGGCGGAAAGCATGAACAAGTGATGGCCTCACTGTGAGGGCGCCCTCTCTCCTTTCCTCTAATTAAGAGGAAGGATCCGCAGTCCTCCCCGTGCTGGTCGGTAGTCCCAGGGTGCATCATACCTCCAGGAAGCGGGAGCTGGTGGTCTTGGTGTGGAACGGCTCGGACCACATGCGCCGCAAATCCCCCTGAGGACACAAAGCACGGTGGTTTCCTGACGCATCTTCACTGAGTAATGAAACAACCTAATCTAAATATCCTAAGAAGGAAGCTAAACTATATAGCAGGACGTCTGTTACAGAGCACGAGTGAATTACGTAAGATATTTGGGCATCACATCAGCTACACTTAAAAATGTAAAAGGTTAATAGCAAGAGGAATTATACCAAACGACCTAATCTCTTGTTTCCCAGGAAACTATAATGTTGTCATTAGTATTTACTGTTTACAGTGTTTATTTATCTTCACCATTAGAGGATTAAAGGAAGCTGTTGAATTTAGCAGTTTGTTTTGTATCTCTTGTAAACCAAAGTGTCTGTCCCATTAACACAGGGTACCTTCAGGTAGGCCATAGTGAGCAGAGGCAGCAGGGTGAAGGGCACCAAGTAGAGCAGAGCCGGCTGAGCAGCACGGTGGATCCTGGAAGCCACTGTGGCAGTCAGCAGACCTGAAGACACATCAATGACGTGTTGATCTTAAAACAGAGAACTGACAACTGAGCAGACTGGAGATTCAAAGTTAACCTTCTGAAGTATCATCCTTCAAATAAAAGTTCTGCTTCGAAGCAACACTCTCAGCCTTTGATTGCCTGCTTACCCACAAAGTATCCGATGAGAGTGCAGTGGAAATAGGAGACACGCTGCATGCGTCCGGGCACATTACCGGGTCCTGGGACCTCCCCATTCGCTTGCTTCTTATAGTTGTCATATCGTAGGACAAAACATAACAGCAGCCCCGGCATCACGATGTCTCCTATTCCCAACATCGAGAAGTGACTTCCTGTGGAACTGCGTGCAGACGAACAGAGGTAACGATTAGAATGAAAGTTTAGAAAGAAAAAATACATTTCAATATCTCTGTTTAATACCTCCTTCGGTATGTTTTGACTGCAGTGATTATTATAGAAGTGAGAGAAACTTTTGTGGAAGAAAAATGGAGGTTGGCAACATGAACATGAAAAACAAATTGAAGTCATGACCTGTCTCCACTCATCTTCATGTTTACATCAGTCTCACCTGGGAAAGACCAGTTTGCCCGGTAAGGAGAGGCGGGGGACGTCGCGGCCCATCCCCGGCCCCAGGTGGAGCTTCCTGGACAGAACATCTATGGGGTTTTCAGCAGGCTGGGTGGCAACTTTGACCATCACATTACTGTTGAAGATGTAGGCTGAGAAGAACACCTGGACGGACGTACAGACGTCAGACAGCTTAGCGGACAACGTAGACATTTATTCATCACACATCAACAGAGCCGAGTATTATGTTTCATCACTTATTTCCTCTGACAAACTGTGGCAGGTTAACAGGCGCCCGGTATTATAGATTATAGATGAGAGCAATGTTTGACATTTATTTGTGAAAGGAAAACCTGAATGACCGTTTTCCACCATGTGGATGAGAAACATTTGAATTTTGATGACAAAAATAACCCATCTTTATTACATTTGCTCTGACGGCTGATTATGTTATGAATGAAATACAACACATTAGTAGCTGTGAACTGTAGATTCTCCCTGCTGTTCACTTTTCACAGAAGCGACTTCTTAACTGATCATTATGTGCTTTAATTACATTTTGGAGAATGCATACCCCAGTTCCTCAAATAAACATCAAGCACTACCACCGTTCTCTCTCACCAACGCACTGATGCACAACTACACATTGAAATGAGAATTCATGATATACTGCGTCTCCTTGACTGTGATGACCGTTATTGTTAAGTGACCATTGCTGTTGTGCTCGTGCAGGCACGGATCTAAAGGTAGTAATAATGTCATCCGAGTCTAATAAAACACAGCTAAACCCGCCAGTGTGCTCTATATTAAATGATCACTCCCTTCCTTGTTAAGGGAACGTCACCGTCCTTCTGGGTGGAGGTTTATGGTCCCAAAGTGACAGAGCTTTGTTCCTTTAGCCGTGACTCAACCGAAACTAGACGTACGTTCCTCACATTTGCCTGCATGATGGCCCGACAGCATATTTGTTGCTCCTTTCTCCTACATCTGACGGACACCTAATTTATAGCCTTTAATGAGTACTATAAATGATTCTCATGCAAGTCTATCTCGGCTGTGGCTCGTGTGTCAGCTGTGCAGCTGGTGAAGTTTGGGAGGGGCTTGTTTCGATCTCTGACTTACCCAGAAGACGTCATAAATGAGCAGTCCTGAGAGCAGCAGGCAAGACACCTTCAGACTGGGAAGCCGCACGAAGGCTATCATAGCAACACACAAGCCCATGGCTAAAGCTGCGGGGAGGAGAAACACATGGTCAATAACACAATCAGCAGAAGACGCAACATGAGACCGGATTTTAGCAAGTTTATTTAAGAAATATTAATCACTGCGCACACGGGGGTAATTAATTAGTCAGACTATTCAGACGAAATGTCTCTGCTCATGACCTACTTCAATTCTTGGTTGCATGAGGTGTTGACCTGATACGGCACGTTGTTCAGATTCTAGGTTTCTATGCATTGATTATTGTCAATACTATATTTTATCAGCAAGTCTGCGCTGTGCCTGCTGAAAGCACTACTGCTGCACGTTTAATCAACAGCTACAAAGGTGATATGATACAGACGTTATTCTACTGACCCCGCAGCAGGAACACCGAGTGAAGCTTGGGCTGATTTCTGATTGGAAATTGTTACTTGGTTTACGGCAAAGATTTTGTTTTTGCTGATTAAATCCTGACATTCATCCCAGGCCTGTATTGATCACATGTAGGAAGACAACTACCAATAAAACCTTTTGAATCGTGACCCATTTGACTTCACAATTCAAAAGTAATGCACCCACACAGTCCTCTTCTCTGCAGTAAACGTAGATGTACCTTCCACAGAAGTGGAACTACATGTTTATCTTCTCCCTGTATTAGCATGCAGCGCACTGCAGCAAAAGCCTGCAAATAGTGTTGCTTAAAGCTTCATATCTTATGAGTCATGTTGAGTTTCTATTTCCACAGGAGATGATTAAAACTGAATTTTAACAACACTCTCATTATTATAGAAGACTGGAACATTTGAATTTATTTATCATACTAGCATCCCAGTGAGCAGCATTGCTAACAGACCCCCCCCCGCGAAGATAACTAAGATGACTAAGAAGAACGTCAACTCATTATTGTTCACTGCTGTATGATTCAGCCGACTGCAGGACCCCGAAAACAACTTCATGTGGACTGAATTCTGTTTAAAGGCAAAAGCCGCCTCAGACGCAGTGACACAGTCATGACGGGGTGACGCACCGTCCATGAGAAGCCAGTGTCCAGTCAGCACCCAGATGAGCACCAACAGGACAGATAAGGAGAAGGACAGGAGCTCGGCCAGTGTGAAACGCCCACAACAGCCAAATGAAATCCTGCAATAACACATGACAGAGACGAACTTTAGCAGCAGAAAAACAATACAAGCAAAAGTTTATGGACTGATATATATTAATACACAGTAGTATTTGTATATCTGCAGAGACGAGGTGTTCATAGTGGTCATAGAGTAGGTCGGTTACATTGTTGGTGATGGCAAGAACTTTACTAATGCTTGAATATAAATGTTTAAGGTTAATGTCACCCAAGTCTGCAGCTCTATTTCCACATTCACCCCTGATGGAGCTGAGCCTTTTCCACATTTCTGGGGATTTGATTAGTGCTCAATTATTGATGGCTGAGACTGAATCACAGAGCTTCAGACACACAAAAGAACAACATGGAGCTGGTTGACCAACAGAAGTTACTTCCTTACTTGTTCTGTGGGGAGCAGGGTCTGGTCAGATACTGGCACATTGGCAACAAGAGGAATGCAAACGCAATTGTTGCAAGAACTGAGAATAAGAACAAAGAACCACAGTGGGATGATTATACACCAAGACTGCTTCTTCCACTTGTTTTCTGTCAGCGTAATGGGGCAGCTAATTATCTTTGCGGTTTCAATAATCAATGCAGAAAAAAACCCCAGTGAGAAAGTACTGAGCAGAAATTGTTGTCGTACTATCATTTGCAGTGTTTTAGTGTTTTGTTTTCAACAGTGGTCGTTACCTGCAGTGCAGATGGTGAAGACCACCTGTACCGAGTCAAAGAAGAAGAACATGACTAGCAGAGACACGGAGGCTCCTATGGGCAGAAACAGTGCCTGCGTGGAGTCTATAGTCTGAATACCTGGAAAACAAAACAAACATCAGACATAGAGGACTTTAAAAACATACAGATGAATTCAAGACACTTGACGTACAAGTTATGGCTGTAAAAGCGAAGTTAAGAGTAAATCCAAGAAAACATTAGTCTATATATCAGACGTGCAGTAAAAGACACTCACTGTTATTTGTGTTGCTGTTGTTGAAAGACCCCGATGGCAAGGGGTTACCATCTTTATCCTTCTCCTGGTTCTCGCAATCCATGTTTAATGACCTGCAGAGCGGAAGACAGAGCAGGAAAGGGAATTGGCCTTCAGCAATTAAGATCTCAAAAGCTTAAACACCAATATGCTGCATGTATGTATCAAAGCATTCAGACTGCAGCCTAGTTTTACATTGAATACATTTAGACCCCTAAAAAGTAATAAGTGTTATACAGCAAGCTTGATCATAAAAAAAACTTTCTTTTACATTCGTGACTCAGTATAGAATTCAGTTTGGCCAATTTGTCACGAAGGAAAATATTAGGATTCCAATTTGGGTGTCTGGTGAGAGGAGGGCTGAACTTTGCAGAGAGAAAAAGATATAAAAAAAACACCCTGCACACTATCTGCTCACCACCGAAGAGCAAACAAATACAGTTACTGAATAGCTGTTGAACACAGTGGAACATTTGTCAGCTAAAGAGCCACATCGCCCTCAGGAGTAACTGGAAACCTAAAACGGTGCTAAAAGAGGATTAATATTGAACTTACATTTACCAGGTGACGAAATGACACGAGGACAATGTTAATATGTGACAGCTGGATGTGTCAATGAGCAACTGTTCTAAGCAGTTCAACGGATCAACTTAAAGGGTGATGATACGTCAGGTTTAAACACCGCTGGAAATGTGTTTATGACGACAGCAACAGCTGGACTCCAAAGATCTCAGCACAGCTTGATCTGATCAGTCAACACTCAGATACTAAGTACAATCCAGCTGAACCATAATATTGCCCAGCGCTTTGTTCCTGGATGCACTTTCCTCCTGCTACCCTAGTTTGTCATTCATTTGGCCTGAGAATCTAAATCCATGAAGCCATTTACCTGCTGATCAGGCTTCACTGTTTCTGGATGAATTCCTAATGCAACTAGATCCATCACAAAGCCATTAGGTGAA
>CAAKHC010015941.1:4477-19360 GCA_901007825.1 Macroramphosus scolopax | reverse complement strand
CCACCACCACCACCAGCACCACCACACCACCACCACCACCACCACCAGCACCACCACCAGGCTCAGGAAACATGTCACAGTCCTGCAGGAACAGAAGGAAGGTCTTCCCTCTTCCTGGTGTTCGTCAGGATTCCAGCTGCAGCCTCTTTAGTGATGGCAAACGTCTGTGTTGAGTTCATTACAACAGTCCACCCTGCAGGATTTAAGAGCAGGAAGGAGCTTCTCTAAATCATCGTCAGACACAAACTTTCTCAGGTAATCTGTTGTTGAGGTGCCAGAATGCTGCTGATTCAGTTCGAACAAGAACTGCCACTTCAAGCAATTCTTGCTCCCTAACATAAAGAAACCCAAGTGAAGTTGAGAGAAGACTCAGGTGTCAGTTGCATGTTCTCAAAACATTATATTATACTTGCAAACAAGTGCGAAGGAGGCATGGATAACAATCCCAAACCTGCGCCCACCAGTAATTACGTTGCGAGTACAAAGAGATTTTTGCCATTCTAAAGGGAGAAGGGGAGTGTAGGTGTATTAATTCCTTCCTGCTTCCTCAACTTGGAAGTTCAGATTTAGAAAATAGAAAGAAGAAAAGAGAAGAAGTGTCACATTGACTGGCGCCGGTCGTATGTAGCATCTGTGTTCCCACCGCTGCTCCCTGTAGTATATGCCACACCGTGGCAATGTGGGAAACTGACAACGTCAATTTATCAGAACAAAAGCGTTGTGTATTCCTCCACAGCAGGAGGAGTACACATCTCTGGGCCCTGGAGACAGAAATCCTTCCACCCCCACCCATACCTGTATCTAAACAGAATGTAGGACATTCACACAACCAGAAATAGAAATTTCAGTCACAATTATAATTTTTGAATTTATCCCCTGCAGTCAAAAGTTAGTGTTTGACTTCAGAAGTTGGCGCCTCACTTTAATGGAAACTTTCTTAAAGTAAACAAGTGACTGACAGGCTGACTGAGAGGAATCACGCTGCTGCCCGACTCAACAGCTCCTTCTTACCTTCACATCTGTCTCCTGAGCTGTGTTCTGACAGTCGGCGGTGTCGTCGGGTGTCCGACCCGGTCCGACCGGGGAAGCTTGGACCGGATCTCCTTCATTTGTTTCATCTGAGCTGCTGCACCGGTGGAAGGCTTGGCCTGAAATATTGAACTCCTTTCAGAGAAAGCCAGAATTTGATATGTAGGTATTGATAACAATGTTAGTGTAGTGTTGTACTCTTTAATGCATTTAGATTTATTTCATAATGACAGTAAATTACAGTCAAACAGGGTCCGAACGTGTTCCTGATGATGTCACGGTGCGTGTCTGACACCGCGGGAAGCAGAACTTGTTTTATCATTGTTGTAATTTATTCACAATAACGTGATAAAATGATGCAGTTGCCCCTCACACGTATGATAAATAATGGAAATAATAAAATGTAATGTTTGAGAATAACAAATGCACACTAGAGGATCAGTTGTATTTGTATCTGGAACTCAGTGTTGTTGTGTGTTTTCGATGGGACGTTCCGTTCCGGTCGGATATCTTTGTGCAGCTCTGCACGTCAGAACAACAGAACAATACATGAGGACATTATAGTTCACTCAACTGGAGCTATATTTTATTAACCAAACGATCAATCTAATGAATCCTTCATCATGTAGTCTTACAGTAACATTGTTTGAATGACCTGTGCAGGTCGCTCCTTGAAGGCTTGTCAGATTCATTTATTGCTTTAATAAATAAATCTACAGAAACGATGTTTGTACATCCGTGATACATGATTTATATAATTATAATTAATTAAACGCAAACGCAGGCTCTGATTTCTATTGAATCTGTTAGTTTGAATCTCTATCATTTATTAGTTTATTCTACAGATTTGTACTAAATCATAAGTAACTTTCATACAGGGCTTCAGAAGGTATTCAGACACTTGTTATTGTTGGTAATTAATTTAAATGGGTCACATTGCTTTGTTAAACGGTTGTCATGGTGTCTCTCTCTCTCTCTCCCTCCTCCCAGGCTACAAAGCTCCAACATGTTGGGTGAAGGTAGTTTTGTGTGATCCTGCTAACAGACAAACCAACTTCGCTAGTGGAAGTTATGTTCTGAACTTGAACTTTCTCATTAACAAGTATTCAGACCTTTGACACAGTCATTCATAGAAGCCCCTTATGAAGGTATTTCAGCTGCAGGTCTTCTTGGGACGTCTTTACGGGCTCTGATATTTGGGCCGTTTTCATTGTTCTTCGTAGGTCCTCTGAAGATCTGTGGTATTGGATGAGAAGCATCTCAAATGCCACCTTCAGGGGTTCCTGTATATGTTTATGGGGATTGTGGGCAAGTCTGGACTTTTTCTCGTCCACTAATATAAAGGCTGAGACTTGTCCCAAAGCCACTCCAGTGTTTTCCCGGCTTTATGCTTCGGGTCATTATCGTGCTGACAGGTGAACTGTCACCTTAGTCTGAGGGCCAATTGGACCAGCCTTTCTGAAAGGACCCTTCTGTGTATGTATTCACCGTCCCACCACCTCGGCCGAGCCTCCTTGTACCTGCCGAGGGGAATCAGGGACAACCCTGGAGCATGATGCTGCACCACCATGCTCCACCATAGGGATGCTTCTATCCAGGTGAGGAGCAGTTCCTGGCAGACAGTGTTTGGAGTTGTGACCAAGGAGGTCAGTGTTTGTCTCATCAGACCACTGACTCCTTTTCCTCATGTTCCCTTTAAATGCGGTTTGGCAAACTCAAACTGTGCTGTAATTTAACTTGACCCCAGGAGTGTTTTCTGTGTATTGTAGATGATTGACCACCTCTCCAGAGGTCTTCCAAAGCTCTCTGAGAGTGAGAGTTGGTCCAGAGACTTGGTCCAGACCAGAGCCCCTCAAACCACTGACCAGATGTAGGAAGGTGGTTCCAGACTTCCAGGCTACTGTCCTCCTGACCTCCAACACTGGTCCTGACACTGACCCCCAACACTGGTAGTGACCTGACCCAACACTGGTCCTGACACTGACCCCCAACACTGGTAGTGACCTTACCCTCAACACTGGTCCTGACACTGACCCAACACTGGTAGTGACACTGACCCAACACTGGTAGTGACCTGACCCTCAACACTGGTCCTGACACTGACCCCCAACACTGGTCCTGACACTGACCCAACACTGGTAGTGACCTGACCCTCAACACTGGTCCTGACACTGGTAGACAAACTGTTCGGATTCTGGCTGTCAGTTTATCTGTTGGGGCCAGATTCTTGAATTCCACATCAAATCAATGGAGGCCGTTCCGGGCCGGGCCGGGCCAGGCCGGGCAGGCGGCCAGCTGAATTTCAAGAACAGTTTGGCTTCACTGTAGAATCTGAATGTTCGGAGCTCTTTGGGTTTAAGTGGAGCTACAGGCTTGATTTTCATTGACTAATTCTTTAATAAATGAGCCTAATTTAAAAGGCCAGTCCAGTGTTTTCTGGACTCTAAAGGGAGAGCACCAGGGAACTTATATTATAGCTGCTTTTTTTTAGGAAATGTTTCCGTCTCCTTTCTCATTCAGCAGCCATGGATTTTAATCCATCCTAATTCCAGCCTACCTAACGTAAGGTAAATGTCTTGTGGTACATAGATGTCCTGGTATTGATTCATACTGTTCCTCACATCTCTTTCATGCGTTTCCAACCTGAACATCTCTTCAGTTGTGTGTGGACCGGCTGTTAAAGCAGCTTTCAGCACTGAAAGACAAAATGTGGAATCCTTCAAAAGACATGTTTCTCTAGAGTTGCATGATCACTGCCTGGAAAAGATGTTACACATATAAAGCCTTGAAATGTATCTTTGGTTTGTGGTGTCTCTCCATCATCTTGCTGTAATCTCTCACAGTTTGGGATGAAGTTACTGCTGACTCCACATGGTGAGGTCACTGTTAACGTCCAGGGTTCGTCTGTCCACAACAGATGATGCTGCTGATGGATATGGTTCTGTTGCTTCCATGGTGTGTTTGGAATCATCACCACTGCTGAACAAAGAGCCAGGATGTCTCTGTTGTGACTTGTATATATGTATAAATATATTATCATGGGACTTTCACCGCATTCCATTCAATTTGGTTGATCTGGATGAATGATGCTGTCAGTGCAGTTGTCATAGCAGTAATATTTTCTCTATTGTTTTCTGACTTCTGTTTTCCCTCCTCCGTCCTCATCCTTCCTTTACACAAAATATTTCTGTGGAGTTGTTGGGTGTGTATGACGTAGTAACATTATGATAGTGTACTTGACTGTAACAAAGTCATACAAATCTATAAGTGATTTCTGCAGGATGATGTCACTCTGCATCTTCCAAACATCCATCACGCCTGTAGAAAATACCCAACAACATCTCTTTAACACAAACTCTTGTTTCCGTATTCAGACGAGGACTTTGGCTCCATATCCTGTTGTAAAAGTCAGATGAAGACCAGATGGTTTCATTCTCATGGTGCGTGAAGGTACAGACACATTGGAAAGTCTTTCTCATGATGTCTTCGATACCTCAGTTGTTGTCAGTTCATGTCCAACAGGACTCAGCTCGGTGAGTGCATGTCTGGTGCCGGCAGGATTCTCCGACCAGCAGACATTCTGATCATTGATCTATGATATTGAATCTGTGCCGCTCATGTTCTGAGGAGCCAAACACACTAACATTGCAGTGGAACATGACGGTGTGTGAGAGCAGTCGTACCTTCGGCTCACAGCTCTGCAGACATGTTGCCATCGAGCAACATGTTTACACAGCCAGGATTACAGTGTGTCTTTAAACAATAACTGTGGAGGACAAAACATCCAACTGGAGCTCAGGATGACACACAGCTGAGCTTCTATAAGGAAAGTGAAGAGCAGTAAATAAGACATGCTTAGGACGGGCAGATTAGATTAAGACAACCGCAGGGTGATTAAGAGGCTGATATAGATACCCCGGTCGGATTGGGAGATGGACCATGAGAGTGAAGCAGCAGGAACAGATAAACAGAAGCAGCCATGAGTTAATTACAGCTAAAGATGCCCAAAAACAACTTGTGTAACTTGGCTGTTCCAATTAATCTTCTTTGGGTGTCACCGAGGGTCAAACTGCTGCAGAGTGAGCAGTGACAAGTGAAAGATTAAGTCGGAGTCCAAACAACTGGGCACCACGACTGAAGCCTGGAGCCTCTAACTCCACCCGGCTGAGGCTGCACAGATGCTTCCAGCCAAGCAGGATTTCAGCACTTTGTTTTTCCCCAGCAGAGACAGATCTGCTCGGCCGGCAGCTGCCCCCATCCACCCCAGCTGCCCCCCCAGTTTGACACAATCTAATTCAAAAACAGAGAAACTTGTGGCTGGTTTGAAATGATGATGTCAAATTGCAAGTGAATGCAGCAGGAGAAGATTCTTCTTTTAGACTCTGAGGCTCCTCCCCAACAGGGAGGCAGCTCCCTGTTTACCTTCTGACTCCTGGTCCTGGTCCACAAACACAGCCCCTCCTGGTCCTGGTCCTGGTCCTGGTCCTGGTCCTGGTCCTGGTCCTGGTCCTGGTCCTGGTCCTGGTCCTGGTCCTGGTCCTGGTCCTGGTCCTGGTCCTGGTCCACAAATGCATGGTGGCTGGGGTTTTGTAACTTAACTGAATTAAACCGCCGGTCTTTGGAGTGTCCTGCCTCCACCAACACCTCTGGACCTGCTCACTCTGCAGGTCGACCCGTCCAGACTTCACCCGACACATAAATCACTCGCTCTGACTTTCGTCCTTTAATCTGCATCACTGGACAAACAAACACTTGATAACTTGGAACACTGGCAACACTGAATGAGTTAATGTAGGTGTCTGCCATGAAGCTTGTGTTGTGATTATTACTGATGACTGGAATCTGATTTCAGAAGTGTGTTGGGAAACATCGAGGAGGAAGTAACAGACAGGAAGTAACAAACGACACAGAAACTGTCCCAAACATTCAGAACTTGTTCACCAACGTTCACAGTGACTCATCAAAGGATGAACATACACTACACGCATGAACCCCTTCAGGTCTCCTGAGGACCCTCCTGTCTTCAGCTCTCAGTGTTGCACTCAATATCTGATCTCTATCTGTGGATGAATCCTGGAAGTCCAACTGGAGTTTAGATCTCCACAATCAGCTGTGGAGTGTGTGAACAATATAATCTGTTGCAGTTTCTGAAAGAAGACCTCATATGTTCTGGTAGGAAACATCTTGATCCATCAGCGTGAAACAGATCTTCCACAGTGACTTCCTCTACAGGACCTCCCTGTATTGAACAGCCTCAGCTGAAGATCAGTGTAATCAGTCTCAAGCTCTTTGTTATTGATGGTCTGAAAGAGCAGCCTGGCGCAGCGGATCTGAACCTCTGTGAGTGAGCTCACACTCTGGTGTTCTGTGTCTCAAAGGGAGTATGAGGAAACCTTGGCTCACTGTGACATGAGGAAGTTACGGGCCTAAAGCTGCTCCTGGTTGTGTAGTTGTGGTCTGCAGAATGTAGAGCGGGTGGAGGAGGCGGTGTCACAGCTGCCACCTCACTAGGCCAGGAATACCTGCAAGTCAAGACAAAGGGATGAGCAGCCTGGCTGTTTGTCAGCCTCTTTCATCCCGCAGGCCCAAATTGAAATTATTTGGACACAATTGCTCTGCAAAGTCTTTGTCTGCTGCAATTTCTTTAATGGTATCTGAGGTGTTTAACGAAGCTAAGATGAAATTGTCTTCGTAAGCTGCTGCACTGAGTCATCTGTATTCTGTAAACAGAGTTAGATGATGAGGTGATTCTCTGTGGCCGTGCCAGGGGGGGGGATTAGGTCCCCGAGCCAGAACCCAACAGAAGTTTGAATGAGGGGATGTGTGCAGGGTTCATTGTGTCAGTGGAGGATAAACTGTGTACAACAGTGAAATCACTGCTCAGTGCCTGAGATGATTGATAATCTCAGAGTAACTGAAGTTAGGAGAGTAAGTCTGACTCCATGTCTCAGATAAGTTGATGAGGACTCTCACCTGAGGAGATCTATGATGGGTTTCATTTATCAGAGGATTTAAGCATCTTGAATGAGTGAGACTGGAAGGTGTCACCACAGCAGCATACGGCTGCGGCTGCTTGAAATCCAGAAATCCAGAAATCCGCTAATCCAGCGGTTTTACAGTGGAGGGATTATACCTTCTGTGACTTTTTCTGTGTTTACGTCTTTGCTTTGCATTCATCTGGCCTCAGTTTGGTTTCCACCAACTAATCAGCTCTGCTGAACAATAGCAGTGGTTGTTAATGATGGTGGACTTAATGTTGCATCTGGTCAACTGGCAACAAGCAAAATACCCCAAAACATCCTGTTGGGAACTGTTTTCACTTGTTGTGACGTTTTAAGAAACAGCAGATGAACAGATGAACTCTGCACGAGGGTGAAGACGACTAACGTTTGTGTGTGAAGGTAGATATCAGCATATCTTTAGAAGGGTCCTGTGTGTCAACATGTGTCAACATCTGAGCATCGGGACGGTCAGCAGGACAGTATTAACACTAATCCTCTGATATTTACATTGAAGTGACAAATGCCCCCTAGTGGCCACAGTAGTTATAACTGGAGCAAAGGAGGAAATCCACTCGTGGAACAACAGAGCAGCTGATGGTTTCCTGTTTCCAGTGTGTTTGAAAGTGACGGGAACAATCATAAACAACTGTAACCATGTGATGTTTGAGGTTCGTGGCTGGAGTCGTCACCAGCAGGAGGATCATCAGACTTCGTCCTTCAGCTCCGGGTCATAATGAACTCCGTTCGACGGTAAAACGTGGCCTCTTTAAATTCATCATTTTCTCAGGATGTGTGTCCACGTTTTCATAGATTACATATCAGAAGGTGTTTGGTCTGCTTCCACACGTAATAGCTTCTTCCACCACTGAACGTAGAGGGAGTCTCTGTGCTCCTCTAACGTCTCTTCAGCATCAGACACGACTGAACTTTGCTTCTGAACATCAAGCGATCACTTCAGAGCTGAAGGCAGCAGTGGAAAACAGCAGAGGGAACATCATCCTGGTGCAGGATGATGTTCCCTCTGCTGCGATCAGACGCCCTGGGAACATGTCTGTCAACTAATGACGGCCTGATGGGATGTTTTATTGTTGTTGTTCCCTTCCTGCTCCGTTGACTTTGCCTCAGTCCTCCTCCCTAACCTTCGGTAGTTCACATGTGAGGCTGCAGGCCAACCTTAACTGACGGTCCTTCTTTGTCACAGTTTGATTTTAATTTTGAACAATCACAAGCACAAACATCTGATTGGCATTTTTGGAGGCAAGGACCAACGTTCCCCACGTTCCTCAGCGAGGTGAGTTCAGGCAGCTCCACTCAGTGTGGATGTAAAATCACTCGTCAATCACATGATTCATTTGTGCTTTGCAGAGGAGTTGAAGAGAGGAACCGTCTGTGGATCAGAGGTCTATAGAGAGTAGAGAGGATTGTCCTCATCACTGTTGCTGTGAAGAACAACATCACAGTCAAAGTATTGATCCCCAAAAATTCAACTAAAGAGTGAAGCTGCTGAAATCACCGCTCGTGTCATCAGAACAAATCAGACGAACAGTCCAAATATTTCTACACATAAATACTAACTTATATTTGTTCTTGAACAATTAGTTAATGTTTGTATGGAACACAGCAACTGTGGTGACACACAGCCCCCTCATCCTCCTCTTCATCCCTTCATCCATTATAATCAGGTGAAGGTGGATCCTCCTTTGTCATCAAGTGTGAGATCCACTGTCTTTGTTTACTGTTGATGCAAATGTGTTTCTACAGCCGCTCCTCCACCACAGAGGAACGCGGGAGATGGTTGCGGTTGTGTTGTGATATATTTACAGCTGTCAGTCAGAAACCTCCTGAGACTCAGATGAGATAAACTCCTGAGACGACTCGCAGTATCAAGGAGCACATACTCCGTTCATGCAAGCCATCCCAGTCTATTTGATACATCCCGAGCCAATTCCAGCTGTCAGGAGGCATTTAAGTCACATTCACATATTTACAGAAAAGTTGCTCTGCTGTCATCAGGGAGCAAAGGCCAACAACTGAAGGAAGCTAGTCAGCAGCTGATGAAGAGGAGCTTTAATACCACAGATCCCATCAGCGTCGTCGCCCTTTAGTCTCTCCTTGTTTTAATGTTTGACTAGAAACACAGTGTAGATGTTGTGAGAGCGTTCTGATTATCGTCCTCGCTGTGACGTGGAGGGACGGAGCAGACTGGAGACCCGCTGAGCTCCTCCGTCAACGTGGAGGTTAGTTTGTGACGGACGTGAAGGAAACAAAGAAAACACCCGCAGTGACAAACAAACAGACAGAAGAACAGAGAGCAGAACCCAATCAGAGTATAAAGAACACGTTCAATAAGAGAACACTGATGTTCCGCAGCTCCTCTGCAGCTCGGAAGAATATTTCACACGACATCTCAAACCTTAAATGAAGCAGTGAAGTCACCTTTTCATTTCTCACACGCTCTTCTGAGTGTGTTTTCTTCTGCGGTGCTCAGGGAGATGGGGGGGTGGGGGGGGGTGGGGTAGTCTTTGTAGTTGTCACAGTTCAGAATCTCATTTGTAATGGTTATCAGCCGGGTGGAGTCTTCACAATAGCTAATGGGGAAAACAAATGCGTGTTTGCCGTGTTTATCATTTGATTAACCTTCATATTATCTCTTTGTGTAATGAGCCTGATCATAAGAGGCTTCACGGCTCCGACGCTCCCGCCTGAGAGAGGCAGGTGGAGGTGGACCTGACGGAGAAGGAGGATATACAAGTTCAAACTGACTTCCGGTGACCGTCCATGTCGTCGCTCCTCGTTAAAGATGATGATGGTAACATTTGTTGGTTGGAAGGAAACAAAGATAAGGGAGAAGTAGAGGAGCAGCTGTCCTCCTCTGTGTCTCCATCCCGGCCAACTACTTTGTTCTGGTCTCTCCGGTGTCACGCCGGAGTCGCTGTCGCCTCGTCAGGGGACACTCAGGCAGTTGTGAGTGAGACCCTCGTCTTCACTGAGCTTCTTCACAGCTGCCTTGATGAAACTAAAAGGGGATTTTGCCTCGTGGCCTTTTCTCCCTCCTGTTGTCACGGCTGGTTTGTGTTGGGTGTCCAGGTGTGGCGCTCGGACTGACGTCCAGCATGTGACCTGGAGACAGGTGGATGCTTGTTGGTATCGGAGGTGAAGTTGCCTCCCTGTCAGGTACCAACACCTCAGGAGCTCTGTGTTATCACACAGCTCCAGAGCTGTTTGCTGCTGCGGTCACACTGATAACTTCATCTGTCGGTTCCAGTCTCCTCCGGAAGACGCCGGCTGGACCACAAACACAAAGACTTTAGTTTATCTTTCCACATCTCCTCTACTGTAGATATCAAATATACTTTGAATGATGTAGCTGGTGATTAATACCTCATTATACAATATATCACAGTCATAGAACCTGTTTAACATTAAGAACAATCAATCACTTATTGGTTGCTGTTTGATTGATCGTTTTCTGGTCGAACAGGACAATCAGTCTCTGCTCAGATCTGAGATCAACCAACCCAGTGGACTTCTGATGGAGTTCAGAGAACACATGCTGTCTTCTCCACACAGTGGATGGACGGATGGTCTCGTACTCAGGGCAGCTTCTTCATTCACAGCAGCAGCTGACTGGAATCACTAAACTAAACATCTGAACCGACAATACAAGGAATCAAATCATCTGATATCTTCAGCTGTTCCTCTGCGACAGAGGTGATCAGACTGATTCATTGATTAGATTCCAGCATCCCCGGAAGCATTTGTGTGAGTTACTGAAGAAGAGGCCTCGTCTTCTTGTCTTGTGGAGAGAAAGTTCAAACAGACATGTTGGTTTCACTGGGAGGGCGGAGCTTAATGTGAGACGACAGGTTTATTCTTTCCTCTGTTATCTTCTGAGGACTTACTGAGACGTCTCACTGTGCTGCAGCTTAGCATGATGTTGTACTTTAACTAATCCAAACCCGACATGCTTTACAGGGATCAGAGCTTGTTACAGGAAGAAACATCTGCATTCTTACTTTCTCACATCTACATGCACTTTAATCCTAAATGTGTTTTGTGTAAAGACGCCCTTCTGTTGTTGTGTTACAGTTTCACACCTTCATCGGTAGTCTTTGTTCTGTTTGGTTACCACCAGATATTTAAATGCTGCCTGCAGGACAAAGGTGAGCTGCACATGAAGAGCATTAGCTGTGTTGCTCTGTTTGCAGTGGCTATGTTTCAGAACATGATGTTGGACCTGCCCAGTGCTCTGATGCTCTGACACCACCGCTGCACTTCCTGGATTAATTTTTTAACACTTGAAAGAGGTCCAGAACAGCTTTTTGCTTTTATTAATATGTCAGCACATGGCATGGTGTCAGTCCTCCTTCACTCTCAAATATTTACGCCACTTCAGGAAACATTTCAAGATGCGTAATGACCACTTGAACTCTTTGCTCTTCCCTGTGTCTAAACAGTAGAATGCAGAGAGGCGGCTCCTGTTTGTGTAATGTGGCATTAACCTGTTCATCCATTCAACCAGCCTTCTGAAGCGTAGCCCGTCCAATGCTGCGAGGACTCTGCAGCAACCTCTTGCAGATGGGAACCTTGAATTTTTAAAGCATTTTTGTCTGCATGGCTGATCCTCCGCACGTTGCGTCACGAACCGTAAGTGCTAATCCCAGTCGCCTCCCACCTCGCTACTTGGTATGAAAAGTCTGCCAGCCGATGTGCATCTCCATCCTCATCTCCGCAGTGTCTTTTTGAAGTGATGTTTTGATTGGTGCCTGGTGAAGCGAGTGTTGTGTAGTTGGAGCTCAACTCTACTCGTGGGACAAAGACCAAGGTAGGATGAAGGCAGCAGAAGTGATCTTCAGAGTTTAGGATCTGTCGGAGCAGTAGGACAGAATGATGGAACCCTTTAATACGTCAGTCAGGTAGTTCAGGAGAGCTTTGGAAGACAAAAGGAATTCAACAGATTGATGTCAAATGTATTTAAACTTCTGACACAAATATGAAATATAAAACTCGCACATAACCGTGCCCAGGTGAAGCAGGCTCATCTCCAGGCCACTGAGCAGCTCCTCAGGTTAGCTTCAGAAAGAAGGTGCAGGCATTGACCTTCAACCCCCAGAGGCCCCGAATCCTGCAGCTCCATAAACCTCCAGCCTCTGTTCCGGCGTCTCTCAGCTGATTGTTTTACTTCTCTGCACTGTAACTTTTCTTCTCTGCTCTTGTCTGCGTTGTTCTGGAAGCAGCAGAACGTACGTAGCTTAGCGTTTTAAAAGCACCCTGAACACTGTTAAATTGAGTGTGGCACTTTGTGATTTCAACATGCAACACAGTCTCCCAGCCGCAAAGAATGTTTGCTAGAGAGCATGTCACGCTCTCCCAAAAATATCTGAACCCTGACAGTATATGTTAGTACTCTCTGTGGTCCTCTTTGGGTGGTTTTGTTTAAAGCTTCCTTGGTGGGTATGAAAGATTAATGCTGCAGAACACCTGCAGCAGTTCCTCAATGACAGCTGTAGAAGTGCAGCGGAACAGCTGTGAGGAGACAGCCTGGCTGCCGTGCCCCCATGAAGACGACTGTTAAACACGGTGTCATAGCCTTCTGAGTCATCTCGTTACTGCCCCGCCATCACTATTGACTTCCCTTTCATGAGCCTTCAATAAGGACGCAGCCTTTCTTCTCACTAAATGCAAGCTGTCACCCAGCGCCATGTGCTCTGCTGATAGCCGTTTATCGTACGTGTGCTACGTGTCAACACTTGAGTGTGTGTGTGTGTGTTGTCACTTCAAGTGTGTGTGCAGGGGGGAGGGGCTTTGTCTTTTGTCACACAACACTTCAAAGCTCAAATACATAATTTAGCTTATTAAGTCGGAGGAGTTTGCAGACGACTGAGTCGGAGTTAAATAAACAGAGAAGCTTGTCGTGTTTCCTCTAATATCATCAGACGGCTGCGCACATGTTCCTGCACACCTGCAACACGTTAGTCGAGTTTAACTTCTCAACGTGTTCGAACTGCACAGAGGCACAAAACTCCAGATGTGGGCACACACAACCTTCAGCACACACTGCGCTTATAAAGTGCACGTGCGTGCGTGCGTGTGATTACTTTTCTCCACCAGGTCAGAAGCGTGTGTGAGGCATACACACACACACACACACACACACACACACACACACACACACTGGCGTGTCGTGTTGTTACTACAACGAGCTCATCGTGTCACAAACAGGAATCAAGTGTTGCACTGAATTAATACAAAAATTCAAAGCAACATTTTGTAACTATGCTCCATTAAGATTAGGATGGGATGGTCCGGAGCCGGCGGCCCTGCTGGTCTCCTGTCCCTCTGCCACCGCCTGGGATCGTAGTGGATCCGTCCCGAGGTCGGGTCGGCTCCGTCTACCTCAACAAGCTCTGGTAGAACTGACACAAACAGTATTAAAGAAGCAGCGTCTGTGCCGGCAGCCATCTTTATATCCTGACGTCTAACAGTCGCTACTTGGACATCAACAGTCTGTTATTATCACCTCTATCGTTACTGCAGACGCAGGTTCCATTTTAATATTATCATTAAAAACGTTCATGTTGCTGGTGATTCCAGGTGAGAGAACCTGGTTCCTCTGTTCTCATCCGTCTGTCCATCCCGTTGGTCGGATGGTTGATCTGTTTGTAAACATTTCAGTAAGATTGTGTCGGAGCCAATGAGCTGACAGAAAGAACGTCTGGACGATAATGTTCTTCACGTCGTTAATGACTGCAGTCACCGGTGAATCAGTGATCGGCTTCATGTTTGTGTTCCAGATGAATCACTTCCCCTAAGAAAGGAATCCGACCTGCTGATTTGAGTGAGTTCTGTTGTTCCATTCAGGGCCCAGTTATCACAACGAGACATCCCACTGTGAAATATTTGTCATCCTCAAAGAAGGTAACCGTATGCTGGGATCCATTGAGATGAGTCTTCCATGCCTCGATCATTTCTTCTCCTCTCTTTATTTCCTTTCCTCATTGTGTTGGCCATCTGAGCACGCAGCAATGAAAGCACTCGCTCTGAAAGGACAGGTGGGTGTGAGACACCGCCGCTCGTCTGAATCGCAGCATTAAGAGCAGGAAAATATCAAAAGTAAGAAGCATTCAGGCGGCAGGGGGAGCAGGGATTTGAGCAGATATTAAAAGATGATTGTGCGTGGGCTCCTCTGCTCTGCTCCAGAGAAAGAATGTAAACCCTGTATCAGTCAGACGGAGGATAATAAACAGCAGAACATCAGAACACAGCTCAACAAGCACAAACAAAAAGAGGGATGGGAAAAAGTGAGGCGTATAAATAGTTCAAATATTTCACGTGATTTCAGAAGGCGATGGTGAAATACTGGATGTTTGTGTGCTCAGCCGCTGCCGCCGCCGCCGCCGCTTCCTTTACTCTGTTCAAGTGTCAGCTTCACTGTAACTGTATGGAGGAAGAACAGCGCAACACAAACATCATTAAAGTCCTGGTATTGATTAGCTATCAGTCATGATGTTACACTGGGATGTGATTAATGTCCTTCACAAAGCCTCATTGGTATTTACATCAGAGCATCTGATGTGTTTTTAACAACTTCACCAACGTTGTAAATCACAGACGTTACACCAGCATTACAACATCTCTCAACGCTGAAGTTTGTTTGTTGGTTCTGTTGTTTCGCTGCTTTTTGTTTCACATCTGATTTGTTGTTCAAGTGTAAGAAAGTCAAAAGGTTCAGAGATAAAAGTTTGATACATGTCAGGTCAGAGGCTACTGCGTCTAGTGTTATTCAGATTGAACAGTCTGACTCAAAGGTGTGTGTGTGTGTGTGTGGGGGGGGGGGGGGGAACGTGCCCTG